>CAWUPM010000289.1:97512-313017 GCA_963924295.1 Dioctria rufipes
AAATCGGTTGCTCCGCTGTCGAGATATGATATTTGAAAAGGACGGTTATCGTAAAATCACGAAATTCTAAGAAATGTCAAAATATCATCCATATACAGAGTTCATGGCGCACATAGTTCTTTAATCTTTATGTGAACGCACTCTGATTAATCACTGACTGTGGCTGGCTCTGCTGCTGCTACGATCTACGCAAGTACGACGCTTAAGCAGACCCTTCTTAATGCTTGTGGCTGTCTCTGATTCTACAACATACATCGATGCGGGCTGGCGGTAGTGAGCTAAGTGGAAAATAAAATCTGAACAGGGATTTTGGCCCAATTCTCCATCTGTATATAGTCTGTGCTGAGACAACTCAAAAGAAGTGCAAAACCTCACAAAAATGCGGTCAAAACCCTCGAGAATACTTCCCAAGCCATGAAACAGAAATCTATATGTATGCGTTGTGAGTCCATTTTCTAAAATGATCTATATTGATGCTTATGGAAAAGTGCCAAACATTAACTTTATATATGCTATAGAGTCTAAACTACTATCCAGAGAGGAAAACCGTCTTCCAGTAATTTACAGCTTGGTTTCTTACCATCCCAAAAGCTAAACTTCCTATATACCTTACTTAACAACATAATAAAATAGCTTTTGATTACAAAGTAACCTTACCAAGCTCAATACATCTCAGCTGAGTGTTAAATGCATGCGTGTTTGTGCAGCCGGAGTCCGAATCTGTAGGCAGCTACATTCTATATCATCAGCCCACCGCATCCCATGACGGCACCGCGACATTGCAATGATTACTTAGCTGAGAATTTTTGTTTGAGAAATCGTAGTCATTTGGTTCAGGTGAATTTTTTAAATAATTTTGCTAGGAAAGGTATAAAAATTTTATTTCTGTTTAGAAGATAAGAAAGCAAGCCTTAGATGATCAGAACACAATTTTTCTGTATGAATAGTAGTTTAGGGTGGAGGAGTTATTCCAATCAAACTTTTGTCAGTTTCACATAAGAACAGTGCAAGTATTTTAGAATGTAAGGACTCCGTTGGGTCTCGAATGTGGTAGGGAGGGAGTCTGTTTCATGCCTTGTGAAGTATTCTCTAGGGTTTTGGGTCCATCTAAAACGAACTAATGGCCCTCTAATAGGAAGCTCTACACATTCTCTCTATCTCTCGTGTGAATGAAATAAATGACCTGGGGATTATGTTTGATTCAAGGCTTACATTTGCCTCCAATATTACAGCCATTACTTCCAAAGTATTCAGGTTAATTGGGTTTATTTTTCGTACATGCAGGTCCTTTAACCCTCTAGTGCCACAATTCCGAGTCCTTTTGCCCTAAAAACTCACTTTGAACTAATAAATCTGTCAAACGAGCGTAATAGAAGATTTCACAGAAAATCAGTTCATATAATGAAGCTTCGGCTACAATATTTGCATAACAGTGAAGCAAAATAAAATTATTTGTGTGCGGAATAATACATCACAACAGTAATGGTAAAACCTTCTTTTTAACTCTATAGTTAGAAGTATTCGCGAATACTGATGTCAAGTCTCTCTTATACTGATCAAATCGAGTCAATTCAGAGGAAGTTTTCCAGGCTCTTGTTATTTAAATTCAATAGTATTTCGGTTGAATATCCTGAAAGGCTCAGTCATTTTAATTTGTTATCCTTGGTCAATCAGAGCCTACGTGGATAATATCTTTCTTTTTAAGACGGTAAACTGTCTATTTGATTGTCCTATTATACTAAAATCAACTTTAACGCTCCTACTCGCACACCCAGAAATATACCTTACTTCAGACTGCCCTCTCGTAAATCCAACATCAAGGAAAAGTCGCCTATCTTCAGAATTCTTAAATCGTATAATTTAAATTTCAATTGTACTGATATCTTTAACACCGACCTCCCGACATTGATGAGATCAGACTTTCTAGCTAAACATTTCCCCCTTCTACCAATGCCTCATTTCATAATGCCTTTTTCTCTCGTTTTGTTATTGTTTTCATATCTTCACATAGATGTAGTATTGTACATATTAATTTCTTTTTTCTTTCTTGATTAGTTTTAGTTAGCTTTATTTTTATCTTTATTTTCTTCACTTTTCGCTTTTTACTTTATATTTTCTTTTCATTTTCATGAATCATGTACCTATTTTATTTTTCTTTTATATTATTATTAATATTTTCTTCTTTTTACTTTTTATACCCTAGATAAAATCTACAGGGTATACTAAGTTTGTTATTCCGTTTGTAACACCTCGAAATAATGATGGTAGAGCAAAATGGATTGGACACCCATTCATAATATTAAAAGTTAGTTCGATTTTTACATGTTCGTCCGTCCGTCCGTGCGCACGACAACTCGAGAACGCGTATACTTAGAGAGCTGAAATTTTGTACGGACTTTAAAAAAAAAGTAAAATTAAGTTCGAAAATGAGACAAATCCGCCAACTCCCTCGTGGGGTTGCCATATAAAATTTCGTTCCCCGCTATATATTTGTCACTGCCTGAGAACGCGTCGACGTATAGAGCTGAAATTTCGTATATGATGTTTTTTAAAAAAAATGGACTAAATCGTGCAACTCCATCTTGGTGTTGCCATATAAAAATTTAAATTTTTTACGTATACTTTGAAAACGATCAGTCCAAGACATTTTTATTGTACTAAAAACTTCTGAAGAATACGAAATCCTATTAAATTGGTTATAACCACTTTTTCTGTGCGACAAACCGTTCTTGAAATATATGCGAAAAACAACTTCAAAATCAAACTTGAATAGATCAGTGACCATACGAAATTTAATACGGGCATTCATCTAGGGTATCATAAGAATTGGTCTTTGACCAATTCTAGGTTTTTTACTTGTTTATTTAAAAATTTTGTTTAATCTGTACGGTAATGTATTATTGGACTTTGTCTGTTCATTATCGTAGTAACTTTTCAAATAAATAAATAAATTATGCCACATAAATTCTTCACAATGATAGCTTTCTTTGGTTGAATAAAAAGTTAAGGAGCTTTCAAAAAGTGTTCCGGGTTTATATGGAGTTTTGCACATCTAGTTGTAAGTTGTCTCAGGTCTGTGCTTCGACTAAGGGCTGAAAAAACGAGGGTGGAGGTGAAGAAATTTATCGGACTATCTGTTGCACAATATTTTCGCTTATAACAAAACTATTTTTTGGAATAGGAAAGGGGAATAGGAAATAAATTGCAAAAGGTTTATATAAAAAAAATTTTATTGTATTATGTTTAATTTTACTTTGGGAGAAGTCAGGACCCATGTGGATGCTCCGACTAAAGAAAGTGGAATGCCTATTCCTTGCCGATGGCCTCGCTTATATAGGCTTGTTGCTTGAGTGGGGTGATGATATCTATGTGATGAATATTGTGTTGACCAGGGCTGCATTGGGAGTGATGTTACAGTCTTGCCTTCTGAATCCGCCGTCGTCTCGCCAAGGAGGAAGTTAAAGTAACATCACTGTGGTTTTCGTGGACGTCCTCTTCTTCGTAGTGGAACCATCGGACTAGTGGAGCTGACTCCTGGGGGACATGATGTTAAAGCGGATGTGTGATACGTTCCTAGACTACTAGTTGGATTATCTGGGTTGGCGACCTCGTAACTTGTTGGTCCTTTCATCTTTAGGATTTACGGTCCATCTCGTCGTGGTGCTAATTTTGAATTGAAATGTCGCGTAGCCTGGCTTCTTGTTTGCGTGTTCACCCAAACAAGATCTCCTGGTTGGTATCCTGGATCAGGTCGTCGGTGTTTATCCTTGTATCCCTTCTGTCGATCCTGTTCTTTTTCACAAACCTCTTTAGCCTTCTGTAGAGTCGATGATAGCCGCGTAAGATAAGGCGAGATTTCCGCGACCTGTACTTTGAAATCGATTGGTGTTCATTGCAAAGCGGATGGGTGACAAATATTTTGACCAGGTTCGGTGATCATCCTTCACTAGAATAGCCAGCTGTGCTTTTAAGTCACGATTTCGTCTTTCTACTGGATTAGCCTCAGGATGGTACACACGGGTGTAAAGGTCTGCTTGATGTTCAGGCAGTATGTGATCTGCTGCATTATGGCACTTATAAACTGAGTACCATTGTCACTCAATAGGCGTCTTGGTATGCCGTATCTGAAAAAGACTTCTTCAATTAGTATCTTACCGCATTGTCTAGCAGAGGCTTCCTCCAATGGAAAGAGTTCTACCCATCTGGAAGTGACATCTTCTATAATGAGAATCCATCTTTTGCCGTCTTCGAACTCGGGTAATGGGCCAAAGAGGTCTACTGCCAATGTTTCGAATCTTCGACTAACTGCTGGGGTTTGTAGTAAGCCCGCTGGCTTAAGATTGCTTGCCTTATATCTCTGACATTCGGGACAGTTCTTCACGTGGGCTGCTATATTGCGTCGCATTCCCGGCCAATAATACCGTCTGCAAATGCGCTGAATGGTTCGCTCGATACCATAATGGCCTGCTGTCGGAGCGTCGTGATACATCCTTAAGATTTCAAGTCTTTCATGCTCTGGTACAACGAGTTGAGCTTCTTCAGTTTCCTCATCAGGTGCATACCTATACAAAATTCCATTATTTAGAAGATATCCGCGATTAGTCCAACGACTGAATGCTTCTGGGGCTGCATTGCTTTCAAAACATTCTGCAATTTTCTGTAACTCAGGGTCCTTAAGCTGTTCTTCTCTTACCTCCTTTGGTGTTCTATGCGGGAAGCCCACTGATATAGGACAGGTTTCTAAGCTAATGAGCTCTTCTTCATTAATTGGAGGGCGTGATAAGCTGTCAGCTACTACATTGATGCGTCCAGGAGCATATTCAATGTCTAAATTGTATGGCTGTAGCTGAAGCGCCCATCTTGCCAAACGACCGGTAGGTGTTTTTAGACTCATTAGCCAACGTAACGGTTGATGGTCGGATGCTATAGTAACTTTACTACTTTCAATATAACCTCGAAATTTATCGACTGCCCAAACCACAGCTAAAGCTTCTCGTTCTGTTGTTGTATAGTTTCTCTCTGAAGTGGTCAGCAGTCTGCTTGCATATTCCACAGGCCGTTCATCTGCTCCCTCCCCTTGAAGTAAAACTGCTCCCAAAGCATAATTGCTGGCATCTGTACGTATGATGAAAGGCTTTTCTTCATTAGCTTGCCTCAAGATAATAGCGGTTGTTAATCTATTGATTAGCTCAACAAAAGCCTGCTGCTGTTGTTCTCTCCATACCCATTTAGCATTCTTCCTGGTAAGGTCTGTCAAAGGCTTTGCGATATTTGAAAAGCTTGGAATAAAACGTCTGTACCACGAGCACATCTGCAGGAAGGATAGCATTTGTTTGACATTCTTTGGCGGCGTGTAGTTCTTAATGGTGGAGACTTTTCTTGGATCTACTTTTATACCTTCAGTTGTAATGAGATGGCCCAAATACTTAATCTCAGAACAGCAAAAATTACATTTCTTTCTATTCACTCGAAGTTGGAAATCCTGAAGTACCCGGAAAATTGTTTTGAGGTCCTCTATGTGCTTCTCAAAAGTTGAAGACATGATGAGGAGATCGTCTAAATAGGCTAGTATTCTGGCTTCATGTGCCTTTGCTTTTACTTGATCTATCATACGTTGAAATGTTGCTGGACTGGAGCGTTCCGAAGTCCAAATGGCATTCTCTTGAATCTATATGTTCCGTCAGGTGTAATGAATGCGGTTTTGTCCATATCGCTTTTATTCATTTTAATTTGCCAATAGCCTGCCAATAAATCAATAGTACTCATGTATTTTGCTTCCCTTGCTGAGTGAAGTAAATCATCCATTCTTGGTAATGGTTAATGATCTGGCGTTGTAATTGCATTAATCTGGCGGTAGTCTATACAAACGCGAACTCCTCCGTCTCTTTTGGGTACTAATATGACAGGGGATGGCCAGGCCGATTCACACTCCTCTACAATATCAGAACTAATCATTTTCTGCAGCTCTTGTTGAAGAATAGCTTCTTTGCTTTGGCTTAATCTAAACGGGGGTGATGCTACTGGTGGATAATCTCCTGTATGGATATGATGCTCTACATATAAAGCAGGAGGACCATTTTCCTTAAAAACTTCCCTGTTACTTCGGATTACTTCGTTGAGCTGTCTACGATACTCCTCGGGTAGGTTGGCTGCTTCGTGGTTTTGTAGCTCAATTGATGAAATATCGTTTGACTCAAAATAATCATCCATGGTGTCCACGCTTAGAGCTACTCCTGACACCGTAGAAGATTGTGGCAAAACGTCCTCAAAAATTCTGTTTACGGTTCCTGGTGAATAATTCGTAGCACTTGTGTGTCTTCCCATCGGTGGTGTTGCGGATAGTGGACTTATTACTGTAGGTGCTTGGTGTCGACCTTTCAACTCAGTTGGTGTGTGAACAAAAGCTGGACCGTAAAGGTCTTCATCTTTGAAGGTAGTGGGCTTATAAAGTTAGGTGTTTGTTGTAGACCTTTTAACTCAGGTGGTGTAGCTGGAATAGGTGGACCGTAAAACTCTTCCTCTTCAAAACTGGGTGTTCCAATTTTTGGTGCGGTGCTAAAAGCATTCATTTCAACAGCTTCTTGTCCACATTTTGCATGTATCAGATTCTCTGAACATAACATGTCGAACCGTAATTTTCGATTGTCATTGAAGTGCCAAGTTTGTTGTGGTAAGTCCAAAATTATGCCGGCTTTTTCAATAAAATCCACGCCTAGAAGAGTTCTATTGTCATGCGAGTCTGGCAATATTATGAAGGTTGTAGACACCAAGCGTCCTTGAATACGAACATCTGCTTTCGTGCTTAAGACATTTTGTGGCCGTTTAATTCCATCAGCTAAAATGACAGAGCAGCGCTTGCTTTGAAATTGATGTCCCTCATGTTGTAACGTGTAATGTAAGCTGTTACTAGCTACATTGACTCAGTGGGCGGTTCCGTAGTGACACAAAATTTGCATCTATCGAACAAAAGCTAATATTTTGCGACGATTTTGGTGTATTTGAAGTACATTTCGGACACTGACTTCTTACAACACCTGGCTGGCCACACCCATAGCATGAAAATTTATGTTGCTGTATGCTGCTTTGTGTGGAAGGTAACGTAGGGTTGGATATCGCACTCTTTCTTTTGCGACAATCTGCAACGCTATGTCCAAATGATCGGCAGTACTCACATCGGATTCTATTTTGTGTTGGTTTCGGTTGCTTATTCTCAGATTGGTGTTGAGTTTTTGTTTCACGTAAAGTTTCCTCCGCTATTCTTGCTTGCTTAAGTAATTCTGCAAATGTGGAAACTTTGTCTCGTAGCACACGTTGACGTATTTGTAGATTAAGCAGACCGAAAATCAAATCAATCTGTTGATTTTCATTATGCGATTCGGTTGGTAACTCAGCCAGTAATGCCCTCTTCTCACAGATGAAAAGGTCAGTAGGAGTATTTGCATCCTGCTTGCTTTCAAAAATCTCACAGTAAACCTGATAAGCTGGTTTGCTTGGAGCAAATGCACTGCGTATAAGTACCATGGCTTCATCCCATTTTTTCGGCTCGCCTTTTACACCTTGCCACCAAGTTGCAGCAATGTCTTCCAGTACAAGCGGTAGACTTAAAATCGCACTTTCATCATCTATACATGCACAATTTTTATATACTGTGACGGCAGCTATAAATTCCTCTACTTTCGCTCTTATTCGGCTTCCATTGAATCGCGCTGTACATGATGTTAAACTCGCTTTATTTGTGTTTAGCTGTGTGTGTGGTTGTTGCGCTACTGCAGCCATGAGTTGCTTGAATTGGTCGTCTGTGAATGATACCATGGTGGGAGGATTTAACCGGGGACTTTGTCTACTAGGTTGTTTCCCTCCCTTTCGTACGTTTTTTTTTTTTTGTACTCGTGGTTGTGTGAGTGTTCTTTGCCTCTAGTTGGGCGCCAATTATATAACAAAACTATTTTTTGGTATAGGAAGGGGGAATAGGAAATAAATTGCAAAAGGTTTATATAAAAAACTTTTATTGTATTATGTTTAATTTTACTTTGGGAGAAGTCAGGACCCATGTGGATGCTCCGACTAAAGAAAGTGGAATGCCTATTCCTTGCCGATGGCCGCGCTTATATAGGCTTGTTGCTTGAGTGGGGTGATGATATCTAAGTGATGAATATTGTGTTGACCAGGGCCGCATTGGGAGTGATGTTACACGCTCATATTTTGCTGTGGTATCTTCGTACCATTTATGAATTTTTCACACAATTTTTCGCTTGTTTGTACGTTCCTGTTATGGAAGGCAAGAATTTTTACGCTGTTTTTAGTTTATTATGTTTGCAGTTTTCTGTGGTTTTAATGGTTTTTGCTGACTGCAGTTGCGTAAACCTGGGAATAAGATAAGAAGCTGTGATTGTGAACCTTTTTTATTTATTTTTATTTTTTTTAATGTAGTAATCTTTCTCCAACGCTATCTTTATTTTACAGTAAATTTTATCGATAAAATTAATGGTTGGATGAAAGGAATAGGATATGGGATGGCTGGTTATATGGGTAGGTTGTTATGAATAAATGGTATTGGCTATATGGGTGGAATAATTGAATATATTGAATGACCGCCCAACCGGGATGAAATGCATGTATAATGTATGATTGAATGTATAAGATTTCTGGGTGAATTGGTTGGGATTGATTGGTTACATTGGATTGAATGGAATAGACGGATATGGATGAATCGATAGAATTAACGAAGGGGAAAGAAGAAGGTATATGGTAGATAGATGGCATGAATTCATATACATAGAGACATATTCATTTATTCTTTGAAGTCGACAAGTCAGATGCTAGATCTGTAAGTTAGTACAAGTTTGAAATTATAATTTCAACATTAAATAATCAAATTTATCAAAATAAAAATAAAAAATAATAATCACCAAGGAATTCAAAAGTATGTAATAATCCAATATAATAAATCAGCAAAAAAAAAACAAAAAATCGAAATTAAATATAAATGAAAAGTAATAAGCTAAATAAAGTAAAGAGAAACAAGGAAATAGTAGTATTTGCTGTGCAAGTAAATAACTAAATAAGTATTTTACGAGTTTAAGTAATGAAAAAGAGAGTGTTTAAAACTGTTGGGTGTGCAAGCTCCCAAAGAATTTTTTAAAGTAATTGGAAGACTTTTCAAAAGTCCAATGGTGAAGAAGAAGAATTGGCGCTTGGAAGATAGTGAGGTGGATCGCGGTACAATTAGTGCAATTGTTCTATTGGATCTGCAATAACGCAAGCATGCAAATATTTAGGGACACGGTATTTAATAAGTTTAGCCAAGAACAAAATACAACAAATATAGCACAAATCTGCAACCAAAAATGGAGGGAACAAACTGTGAGATATGATCACATCTGCGGAGGCTGTAGACATATCTTACTATTAAATTGAAAGCAATATTAAGCTTATATGATGATTGCGATTCGAAAAACACTTCAGATCAATATCTAATTACCGGAATAATCATTGAAAGGGTTAGTAATAAACGTGTGGAGAGTGGTATGCATGCACTAGAAGGCACGAAGGCCACCTTTCATAATAAACTGTTGACAAGATCACTCCACTATAGCATTCTATTGAATATAACTCCTAAGTTTTGTAAACCACTATGCACTTTGTTTTATCAGGACTTAGCAGGAGTCTATTATCCACCGACTATTGATTTAAAACCTTCAAATCCAAATTCAGGAAACATACTGCATCTTCAACCAATCCAACCGGTCTGGACAGGAACAGATGAGTATCATCTGCGTAAATGTGGTAATTCACAATGATTAACACGAACAAATATATCATTAACAAATATTACAAAAAGAAGTGGTCCTATTATGGATCCTTGTGGTACTCCACAATTTGATCCTAAAAATCAAGAAAGCCTGCCATTGGAAAAGTTTGCCTGAGACTAACCACTCAGGTAGCTGAAGATCAAACGATCAGCAGGAGTACTAAAATTTAATTCTGTGACAAGATTTTTGCAAACAATTCCATGATCAACGGAATCGAAAGCCTTAGAAAAGTCGAAAAATACGAGTGCAGTAAGCTTATCATCATCTAATGCGGTTCTAATGTCATTAGTTATTTTTAGTAAGGCCAATAAGTTATAATCGGCTCTAAATCCAGATTGGTGATCATGTAATAATCCATCACAACGCAATTTGAGATTTCTGCAGATAAAATCTTCTCAGTAATTTTAGATAGAAACAGGCAGGATAGATATTGGACAAAACTCTGACGATGGAGTTTTCGGAATAGGTATTACCTTAGAGTACTTAAAAGCAAGAGGAAAAATTGATGTCATGAAACATGAATTACATACATGGGTAATAGGACAGAAAATAAAAGGAAGCAGTAATCTCAACAAATTTAGAATTAATCATGTCCAGGTCGGAAAAGCACGTTTTAGTACACTTAAACGATCCAAATACATAATGCTCACGTACCCTCAGAAATGAAACCAGTGATAAGAAATCCATGGTAGCTTCAAAAGACCACGAATAATGGTAAGCGAAAAAATAGTCATTTTATTCATCGGGCAGCCTCACAATGAATCTTTTTTTTTTTTTTTATTGAATTTATACCTACAGACTTTTAATTATTCCAGAACTGTTTTGTAGAAAGATTGATGTTCAAAACCGAACAGTAGTACCTTCTCTGTGCAATTTTAATGGCACAAGAAGCACAATTACGTAGAATTCGATACGCCTCCCAAAAATTGAATGACCGAAACCGTTTCCACAGACTATAAACTGGGTTTCGTGCACTTATTGAGAAAGAATGTGTTTGGGAATGGGTACATGCCTGTCCTGCAAATAATTCAGGGCAGAGCACACAAAATTAAGTTGAGTGAATAATATGCCATGGAAATCAAATAACACTTGCAAATCGATGCGTTGATAACATCTGAAAGAAAACGTGCGAGGAACATTTTGTACATCAAAAAGTATGTCATACGTAAGATAATATTAACTCATGATCAGATAGCCCTAGAAGAGAAATTTGATCATGATATAAAATCGCAGCAAAAAGGACATCTTGGAGTTCCAACTTCTGATTTCGTGCGCCTTTGAACTTTTGATTGTTGACATGGTAAGCATGTCTTGGCCCAATGATTGATATTTTTGTTCATACCTGGCCAAAAATATTTATTGCCAATTGATTTTCTCGATGCACGTATGCCTGGATGTGATAATCCATGCAATACGTCAAAAATCGTTTTTCGAAGTTCCCCTGGTACGTAAGGACGGAATTTAACTGTCGAAATTTCGCACCATAGTTTACTATTGGTTGAAGGAATATCTATTTCCTGAAGTTTGTATTTAGAGTTTACCTTTTGGAGTCGTTGCTCGATGAGATGTTTTAACTCTTCGTCAACTATTTGTGCGTTACTAATAAAATGTAAGTTAATTTCCTTATTGCTCTCGATTGTACTGCATTCGTCGTTATTTTCAGAAATGCGTGAAAGAGCATCTGCTACCATATTCGCTTTTCCATTAATATGTTGTATGTGTGATGTAAACTGTGTAATGAAATCGAAATGTCTCTTTTGCCTAGGGCTCCTTTCCGTTTTGGTCCAAATGGCGTTTGTTAATGGTTTATGATCTGTGAATACTATGAATTTTCTACCTTCGAGTACTGCCAGAAGTTCCCTATCGAACGCTGAATATTTTGTTTCCACTTTTGTCAATTTTTTTGAGAGGAAAGCCAGTGGTTCCCAATTATGATTGTTTAACTGTTGCAAGACAGCACCAACTGCTACTGCAGAAGCGTCCACAGTTAAGTTGAAAGTTGTGTTTTCGATGGGGTGCACCAAAAGTGTTGCTGAAGTCAAAGCTTCTTTTATTTGTTTGAAATTTGTTTCAGAAAAGTCTGGCCAAGAATAATTTTTACAATTTTTTGGTTTTTTTAATAGAAAGGTTAAATGATCATATATGGGACTTAACAGTTCAGCTAACTTGAGAATAAAACGGTGATAGTAATTTACCATTCCTATGAATTGTTGAATGTGTTTGACAGAACTACGTGATGGGAAATTTCGAATGATTTCAATTCTATCAGGAGAAGGAAGAATTCCATCCTTACTAATGCGATGACTTAAGAAATTTAAAGAAGTAGCATCAAAAATACATTTCGTTGTGTTCATGTTGATACCATAGGTTGTTAAACGTTCGAAGAGAGTTTTCAAATGCGTTTTGTGCTCTTCCTCATTTTGGCTTGCTATCAAAATATCGTCAATATAAGTAAAAACGTAATCTAAATCTCTGGAAACTTCGTTCATGAACCTTAGAAAGGTTTGCGCGGCATTTCTTAAACCAAAGGGCATTCTAGTAAACTCACAAAGGCCGAAGGGTGTTGTAATTGCTGTTTTGTGGATGTCTTCTACAGCTATCGGTATATGGTGATAAGCTCTTATTAAATGAATTTTTGAGAAAATCTTACAATTTTGTAAGTTCAATGAGAAATTTTGAATATGGGGGATTGGATATCTGTTCGGGATTGTAATAGGGTTTAACTGTCTGTAATCTCCACATGGACGTCAATCAGAGCTATTTTTCTTTTGTACCAAATGTAAAGCCGAGGCCGTTGATGAAGATGATGGTTGTTTGAAGCATATGATCGAATTCTACTTTCGCAATTTTTAATTTTTGAGTGTCTAACCTTCGGGGTCTAGTAAATGGTACTGTCCTTTTGTCATAATGTGATGTACCACGTTATGTTTTACCGGTACTCCATAACGAGGATATTCTGTCAGTGACGGAAATTGTCGTATAATACTTCCGTAACCATTTTCAATTAGGAAGTGTTTAGGGGAAGGTGTATTTGCCTTAATGGTTATTCCATTTATCGACAAAGATGTGTTGCCATCGATTAGACGTTTACTATTCAGATCAACTAAAAGGTTGAATTTTGTTAGAAAATCGGCCCCTACTATATGTCGGTTAACATCAGCAATTACGAAAGGAAACGTAAAATCTCTTCTTAAGCCAAAATTGGTTTTAAGCAGTTTTGTTCCAAAAGTGTGGATTGTAGAGCCGTTTGCTGCGACTAGATTCAACGTGTGATCTCTTTTGTATCCGTTGCAAAAGGTGGCAGGTATTACTGAGAGGTCTGCCCCAGTATTTATTAAGAATTTAAATTTATTTTCTTTATCGAAAACAAACAAACGTTTAGAAAAGATATGTGAGGAACTCGTTGAACTAGTTGAGGGGTTATTTAGTTTTTTGAAATTTGGAAATTTTTGAAAGAACGTGGGGATATGCATTTTGTTGCCTTATCTCCAAATTTTTTGTGATACCAACAGATCGTAGAAAACCTTGTACCGCCTGAAGAACGACTCCTAGAACGATATCTGAAATTCGAAAAATTTTGTTTATTTTGAATCGATATACTTTTAACAAGTTGTTCTAGCGAGTCTATTTTATTTTCCAAATTACAAATTTTGTTTAATAAATTTAAATCATTATTTAAGTTATGTGAGCTGATTGTTGAGATACACTGAGATTTCGAAATTTCATGTATTTTATCTTATTGCAAAAGTTCATTCATATCTTTGTTACCCGCTGTTGTCATAGATATGTTAATATTAGTGGATAACTTTCTCATCCACAGCTTTTTTACAAGATTTTCCGTGATTTCTGAATTTGAACCTGCTAAAATCTTCATGGTTCTAAAGAAATCCGATGGCTTTCTGTTTCCAATTTCTGTATCCGAAAGAAGGAGTTCTAACTTCTTTTCTTCAGTCTCTGTAAATCTTTGAACGAGAGCATTCTTAAGCGTGCTATATTTATCCGTTTGTGGAGGTGTTTGTAGAAGATCCAACACTTTCGTTATTATGTCTACTGGCAATGCTTGTACTATATACTCGTAATTCGCTTGGCCCTGTGTGATTCCTTTTGAGCTAAATTGGGACTCTGCTTGAGTAAACCATGCCTGTGGGTATGGTGCCCAAAACAGAGGCAATTTAACAGCAACCACCATATTATATGGGTTATAAAAATTGCTTTATTATCACTTTCAATGAATTTCCTTTAATTTACAATATTTCCGTCGGTAGGTAGGTAAGTAGGTACCAATTTTCAATACCCACAGAAGCATCTGTCGACATAATCGAACTCTTAATTATATGAAAAGATATGTCTACACACATACCACTTAAGTATCTACATATTGTAGTCAGCGAAGAATTTATTTATTGAAGAAATAAACTGCATTCTAATCAGTACCTAATCATCTAAACATTGCTATAAGTAATATCAATGCAGTGTGAGTTCTGAATTCAGGTCAATCATGTACATAACTAATTGAATGCGCATAAATACATACATACGTTAGGTAGAAATCTAGATTACGGTAGGAATGTTGAAAAACTTTAAAGAACATGTGAAAAATTCTTAATTAAAGTCCAACCATTCTCCTTCCTCTTTCCATGTTGATTTATTATAGCACAAACCATAAAAAACTTCTCGTATATAGTTCTCTTCATTAGAAACACATGCACGTCGGCGTCGTTGGCATTACTTTAAAATAATTCTTTTTAGAAAATTAACCGTTTTCACATTAAGAGTAATGTTCTCGTAATAAATAAAAGTAGCTCGCTCTTTTTTCCCTTCCGGAGATTTCCCAATATGGTTAGACGGTGGCGATTTAATTAATTTCTTTTGAATTCAAACCTTTGGCGGGAAAATTTTGTTTTTATTAGTTTCAGGAAAATGAACAGGTTTTTCCGCATAATCCTTTTATCAAGGAACGTGCTCTTTACGTGAGTAGGCCAGAGTATAGATGGATGTAAGATTGTGAGGGATCCATCGATAGTGGGGGTGTTGTCGTTATTAATGAACTACACATTTTCGATATTTTGAGCTTTGTTGAAGAAATGAATCTCCCTCGAAAGAAACAAAAATTAAGTCAAATTAATAAAAATGAATCCTTCAGCAAGGTCGTTCGATATTTTTGTTTAATTCGTGGTTCACTTTTTCATGTAGGTACCAAGTCTATATAATCTCCAAGAATTGCGATGAAAATGTTCATATGTGCTTTAATTAAGAGGAAAAACAAAATTCAATAAATCATATGATCCGGGAGTGACCATATTCAGTACCTTCCTTATGTTCCTCGTACTTTCCCTGTCGATTTGTAGGCTTAAAATATGTGAAAGAAGAACGAGACATTTTTACCATTGCGGCTATTTGGTCAAGAGTATTTTTTAACTTTGAGGTCTTATTACTTTTAAAATAATCATTTTACAATAAAATTACATTTAAATTTTAATGACATATTTTCCACAACTGAAAATATGTCACCCAAGAACATTAAAGTGCAGGCGCTAAGCAAGGTCATTGGATGCTCGAGTAGTAGTGGACAATCGACTCCCGTTACCACCCGTGCTACAGCAAAATCTCATCGAGTTGCAACTGATAATACGCCCGGTAAAACAAACCGGTCTGAATCGGTCATATCTGCAGATATGCTGGAACTTCTGGAGAGAAAAATTTCAAGAGGGCTTTCATTGATTATTAGCGAAATATTTCAGGAGATCGAGACTAGTATCTGTGAAAAAATTAATAGCCTGCGATTAGCTCACTAAACACCGACTTGGTTGCTGTTGTAAATGCACACGAGCACATTCAGCATGAATGTTCTGCTATTCGAGCGGAGCTTGTGATTTTCGACGCACTCAGCATTTGAGTGACGCTATTATTACAGGCATTACAGCAACAATGAAAATCCGCATAAGGTACTAGCGGGTATCACTGCAGCAATTAACTTCCATGCATCTGAGTATAATCGAGTATTTCGTGCCAATTTCAAGAAAAAGCAGAATATAAATGGACCCTCTAGTGCAAGAGTCAGTCCCGTCATTTTAAAATTTTCATGTGCAGCTGAACAGAGTGGGTTTCTTCGGAAGTTTTATGCGAAGAAAGTTATAACATTATCGCAAATCGATCCAAGCTTTAAATCAGAACTAAAAATCTATGCGTATGAAAGCTTTTCTGCAAAAAATCACCAAATTTTTCAGGCAGCTCTTCGCTTACGTAAAATGAATCTGATACTTTCAGTGACTACTCGCCGTGGTCTTGTTTCCATTAAAAAAAAAACTAAGGACAGTATGCCGGTCACTGTTGATACGCTTGATGCTTTACATAAATTCGAGACAGCTGATTCAATTGATGCCCCACGGGTTTCTAATACCGTCGATGCGGACCCTGATGAAGCTTGTTATGATTAAATTATTTCTCACGTATTTTTTTCTCTTATAGTTAGGTTATTAATCATTTTTAATTGTAATTCTAGTTTTTCTTTCAATTAGATTAGATTGAACTATATTAGTTAGATATATATATTTATTTATTATTTATTTATTTTTCTTTTTTAGTTTTTCTTAACATTTTTAAGTTTCTTTCACGAACTGCGATGATATTTGTACATGTGTGGTTTGTCTTGTTCAACTCAGCTGTGAGAGTGATTCGACAGCTGCTTGCTTCCACTTGTTTATCTCGAGCATTGACAGTGCAATTAATATTATTATTAACGTTCTTCCAGGATAATTACGCAGGTTTGGACAGGGTTCTTATTTAATATTATGAGTGGTCGCTTTCAGGGTTTAAATGTAAGTTCATTAAACGCTCGTAGTTTGCGTAATAAAATTGATGATTTTCGCTACATATTCCCTAGGACTGACGTACACGTAATTCTGGTTAGCGAAACATGGTTAAGCGAAGTCATTCCATCCTCGCGCATCTCAATTCCGGGTTATCACGTGTTTCGGAATGATCGTAGTAATCGTTTGGGGGGAGGAGTGGCGACTTACGTCAAGGATAGTCTCAAATCAAGACAGGTTTTCTCATCTGTGGGTGATGTAATTGAGTTCGTTGGGGTGCAAGTGGATTGTTGTGGTAATAAATGCATCCTATTCGCCGTATACTGCCCTCACATCAGATTTAACTATGAAGCGGCTCAAGAGTTCGGGGACACGGTATCTTATTTTACACAGCGTTTGTCAAATGTGATCGTCGCAGGTGATTTCAATGTTGATATATTACGCGATCTTTACCCTGTGAACCAATTCATTCATCTTCTTGATACGCTGAATGTGAATGTGGTGAACAGGCTATCATAATCCGTCGAATCCCTCTCAGCTTGACTTGTTTCTCGCTTCAGATATAAGGATAGTTAAGTTCCAAGACCAAATACTCTTTCAATAAATCTCCTAGTACTTACTCTTATCGTGACTTCAATAATATCGACACGGCAGCTTTGTTTAATGAGTATTCTAGTTTACCATGGGATCCTATCTACCATACTTCGTCAATCGATAGCCAAGTCGACAGATTCTCCTACTTGTGTAGCTATTTATTCAATAAATATGTTCCAACTAAAACTAAATTTATACATGAGAATCGCTGCCCTTGGTTCTCGCGGAGTGTTCAAGCTCATATTGATGAGAAGGAGTTCTTATACCAGCGATACAGGCGGGTTAAAATGGATGAAGCTATATGCATGGACCGTGCAGCCCGAAATAGAGCCACTATGGCTGTCCGCATAGCTAAACGTCGATACTTTAGCACCAAATTTCACAGTGACTTGCAACCAAGAATTTTGTGGCAGAATCTAAGAAGAGCAGGAGTTTACGGGAAAGTTAAACTAACCGCGACCAGGATCCCAATAATCTAAATAGATTTTTTTATTACTCAATTGAACGATGAGCATACTAGGACTTCTAACTCGAGTTATATTGGTTCTACTGTAAGTGACACCAGTTGCATTACCCCACCTTTTTATTTTTGTGGTGTAGATCGAAATGAATAGTTTACTTCCATTTATGCTATTAAATCTCATGCTGTTGGACCTGATTGATTATCTCCGCATTTTATTACGATTCTATTTCCAATGATCGACACATATATTTTGCATATCCTAAACTCCTGTTTAATGTCCTCTTGTTTTCCTAAGTCTTGGAAAGCGGCTTTGGTATTGTCAATTGGCAAAAAGACTTCTGCGGAATCTCCTGGTGATTTTATGCCAATCAGTATATTAAGTTTCATGTCTTAAATTTTGGATAAGCTCATTAGCTTCCAGATTATTATTATTATTATTATTTAGAAAGTAACAAGCTCTTCTCATGTTGGCAGTCTGGTTTCCGGAGTTCTGACAGCTGCGAAACTGCTATACTTAAAGCGACTAGTGATATAAGAGCAGCCTTAGACCAGGATAACGCTACCATTTTAGTTCTGCTTGATTTCTCATAGGCTTTCGATAGTGTAAAGTCAGAACGCCATCAACGGATGAAGGTGGATGATAGGTTGTCGGATTCACTTCCTCTCCCGACTTGTGTACCTAAGGGTTCAATCTTGGGGCCGTTGCTATTTAGTTTATTTATTAATGACCTTCCTTTAGTTGGACGTGATGTCAAGATTCACTTATACGCAGATGATGTGCAGCTTTATCTAAACAGACCTATTGGCCTGTTTGAAGATGGCATCGCATGTATTAATGACGATTTGAGCAGAATCAATGCATGGTCCAAGATTAATGCATTGAGATTGAATCCCTCTAAGTCTCAATATATTATGTTTCTAAACAGTCTACTCCTTTCGTCTGATATCCCACCCATACTTCTGGATGGTGAAACATTGTCTCGTGCTGGTAAATTGAAAAAATTGGGTGTGACAATACAAAATCAAAAATTAGTAAAATTTACTCCGGACTTCGAAAGCTCGGCTCTCAGCCAGTATTTTGCCACAAGCAACTCGTTTAAGACACTAACCCTGCTGTAATTCACATGAGGAAGTCTAATATTCCCTCGACTTGATAGTTTTTGTACCCGTAAAATGGAGGTCGCGTTCAACGATTGCTTACGTTTCATCTTCGAACTTCGCAGATATGATAATGTCAGGCTTTACCGTGATCAGCTGTTAAGGTGCCCGCTTACTACTTATCTGAAGAAAAGAGCCTTAGTGTTCTTTTTTAACCTGCAAAAAAATAAGACCCATATTACCTTAGAGAAATGATTAATTTCACTAATTCACGTAGAAACAGGAACATTATTTTTCCTCGTTTTACTAGGCTTATCATGGAGGAGTCTTATCTTGTCCAGACAACGCGCTCTTGGAATGCTTTCTCATCTAGTATCCAGCATTCACGTACTGTAAATTCCGATGGTGTGGGGGCGATTAATTTGGAGAACACCGGCTCCGACGACCACGGACCCTTGGGGTTAGCACTTATTCGGCCGTATTCTCTGTGCGGCTGTGATTCTGTCACTGTGTATGAGACCATTAGGGGTATCTTGTAAAAGCTACCCATCATTCAAATTAAGCCGTCGTGCTTCAACCTCCCAGCGACCCGTCGTCGCTGGCGATAGTGTATCTAGTCAAAATAAGCAAAGGCGGTCGCCCCACGCAGTCGTCTTAAAGTCGGTATTGTTTGTATGTACCCTCACCCATTACTATGTATTTTCGCCACATCTACTTCGTTTTTTTTAAACTATTTTGCGTATACCAAAACTTGGGGTTCCATTTATATTTTTGATTCTGTGATTATGAATTGTTATTCATTAGGTTTTGGTATAATTATCGATCTACAATGCTATAAAAATGAGAAGAGTATGCGTGATGGTTAAATCTTAGAAACTTCAAATGAATCAATTGTATTAAGAATAATAATTAAGAATTTTATTAACTGTTTTTTTTTATAAATCGCAATTTTATATAATTGTTTCTTCTACTCGTGGTTTTATCGAAACGTTTTAGGGTTGTGTATTCAAAGAGTGAAAACGAGAACCCTATTACTAAGCCTCCAATGTCCATCCGTCCGTCCGTCTGTCTGCTTGTCAGTGGGCTGTATCTCATGAACTGTAATAGGTAAACAGTTGAATTTCAACAAAGTGTGTATTTTTATTGCCGCTATAACAACAATTAATAAAAATAAAATTAAAATAAAGGGAGCCCCATACAAGAAACCTGGTTTTTTCGGCGTTTTTTTTTTTGTGTTTTCTTCTCATTCATTAATATCATAATTAGGCATTATTTCTTTTTTCAAATGGCGGCATTATTTCAAATGATGCCTACTCTCCTTTGAAAAAATAAATAAAAAGAACATAGTGTTAAAATTTTGTACGATGGTACGGAACCCCTTGTGTGCGAGTCCGACTCGCACTTGGCCGCATCTTTAATAATAATAACAATCATTTTCTAGTCTTTTTTTTTTAATTTTTCTTTTTAGCAAAACATAACTAGAGAATATTATATAAAAATTCCACCCATCTAAACTTTTCTCAATGCTCAGCATCATAATCATTGGTACCCAATTTAATATCTTCTTACTACGTTTTTTTGTTGACCAATTCTATTCAAAAATATTCATTTGTCTATTAAAGAACATACATATGTATGTATATAATCTAAGTATAAAGACACAAAACTAATTTCTTAGTCAAGGATATATTTCCAGTTGCTTGAGCTAATAACTTTGATCCTTCAAACTGTATATCTGTCGTTAGGTGTACGAAAATGAGTAAAGCAAGTTTGAAAGCGTTTCCACTGCATTAGACTTTCCTTTTAATTTAGGTAATTTTTAGTTAAAGAAAACTTACATTTTGGTTGAATGAGTTGAATCTAAACGGGCTACTTTTGTAACAAATGCTCACTTTATCGGAAGTAATTATTTTCATTCACTAAGGAAAGGATCGCCTTCGTTATATTCGTATGTACATCAAATTGATTGCGGTGGACTTAAGCCTATCTTCGTATTCATATCAATTCATATAGATAAAATGTATTGAGCCAAGAAGATGGTTTACATAGATACAAAAATAAAATATAAAAATATCTCAAGGCAAGTAAAATAAATATATGTTTTTTAAACATGCTCGTCCTGAAAGTACTACCCCTAAATCCTTATATTAAATAGACATTTGGATAGGTAGATATATATATGTTTGTGCAACAGGAATAATAAAGTAAAGGTTATAAATTCGCATGATTGCAGATGTAGTGAATCAAATCAAATCAAAATACGCGATAAGCAAAATATAACTAAAGTTTTGCATTACCCTGTATGAACCTACGTAACCGACGCATACGAAACGACAAGCGACGCACGAAACGGAACACCGACGATCAGTCAGAAGAGTAGAGTGACAAGTCGAGAAAAGGTCGCTGGTGAAGTACCATCGTGATTCGTAGCGCTGCCACCCAGAGCAAGTTTATATTTTTAGCCATAAGTAAAGTAGTTAATAAAGTGTGAATTTTAATTATATGGAAGCTTGTGTATTTTCAATTAAACACCCCACAAATGGTGACCCCGACGGTGGCAGCCGCGAAAATATAAGAGCATCTCAGCGAGCAATAGATACATAATTATCTATAAATTATCGAGCAAGCTATACTGCAAACAGCTTAAGAGGAGCTTCAGTGCAAAATATTATATAAATATATATATGTATTTTTTTGCATCAAATTTGAATAACACGAAATAAAATCATCATAACAGGACAAGAAGAACGGGACTCAAAAAAAAAAGAAAAACAATACAACATAGAAGCATTCGTTGGTCTTACATTCCATTGCATTTCTCCTTTTCACACCGAGAAGCAAGTATAGGAACAAGCTGTAATTTAACAGGCATACATACAATAGGGAAGCAACACGCAAGCCAATAGAGGTATATGTACACATACAAACAGCACAATTATGACGTCCGCTGAAATTGCAACGAGGCACACAAACGCTACAAAGAAAGAGTAGAAACAAAATTATTCGACCAGTGGTGGCGGTATTTATAATTTTTTTTTCATGTTTTTTTTTTTGATGTCGTAAATATGGAAAGCAAATTAATTTTATATGCACAGTTAATGAATATATATGCACATTAATGAATATATATATACACATAATATCTCTAGAATTAATTGAATAATTAGATAATAGAGAACGTAGTAATATAATTAAAATAATTAAATTCAGATAATAATTTAAAATTTAAACAATACACATCGATTTGGATCATTTTTCCTGATTTTTTTATGTAACGTTTCAGATAAATTTCGTAATATTAGTTTTAACAATTTACTGAATTATTCATGCTTTGGTTATTACACCCGTTCCATGGCGCTAATGCAGTAGCAAGAAAATTAACTTAAATTTTCAATAATTAAGAAATTAACAAACTTTTATATGAATAACAAATTGAATTCTTTAATTATTACATTCTTTAAGATAATACTATCTACATAAGGATAAATTGCATTGAATTGAATATGACTAGTGTACAAAAATTTCTAATGAAAATTTAGTGTGAAGTGACAAGCGCAACGCATTACGTGACATACATATAACAAAATATTTTGATTAGTAAAAAAAAAAAACAATAAATAGAATAGAATTTATATTTTTTAGTTTCGAAATAGTAAACACAAAATAAATCGAAAAGAATACAAAAACGATCTAAAACACAAAAAAATTAAAATGACAGAACCAAATACAGACGATAAAGAGGGTAAAAAAGAAATATCGCATATACAGCTGCCCATTTTCTGGGAAAAAGCACCGGCGGCGTGGTTCATAGCAGTCGAAGCCCAATTTAGTGTAAAAAAATTTCAAGAGATGGGACGAAGTGCGCACATGTTATCGCGTCCCTTCCAGTCGAGGCAATAAATACAGTAATGGATATATTAGCAAAACCACCAGAACAAGAAAAATATAAGAATTTAAAAGAAGCCCTTATAAAACGCCATTCGTTATCAGAGCAAAGACGTCTCGAACAATTGCTATCAGCGCAAGATTTGGGTGATCGACGTCCTTCAGAATTATATCGTCATATGCAGTCGTTAGCCGGATCAATTACAACCCTAAATGAAGGGTTAATTCAATCGTTGTGCGAACGTAAGCTTCCAACCACAATAACAATTCCCTTAGCGGCAACAAGTAATCAAAGTTTAGATGAGAGACTTGAACTCGCCGACAAAGTCTGGGAAGTAACCCAAGCATCACATATTAGCCTTATACAGGGCACAGCCAACGATTGCAATACTATCGGCGGTCACACTAACCTTCTACGGGAAGAATTAAGAGTGTTAAATCCGAAATCTTAGAATTAAAGAATACTCTAAAAACCTTATCATTACGCGCGAGAAGCCAATCACCTAGATGGCGGAACACTCAGAGAAATACAAATTACAGATATAATAGAAATCGCACCCCTATTCCGATTATAAAAACAGGAGAGCAAATATGTTGGTACCATAGGCGTTTTGGTAATAAGTCCATTAACTGCACAAAACCTTGCCAGTTTAAAGCAACCAACAGACATAATAATTCAAGAGTTCAGGAAAATTAAAACGGTCGGTTGTAGAAGCGGCTACCAGTCGACCATCTCTTTCTTGCCGCTTATTCATCTATTGCTCTATAAATAATCTTCAATTCTTAATTGATACAGGAGCAGACGTATCCGTCATCCCCTTCTCACTCTTTCCCAAACACAGTTTGAAGAGACCAGACAATTACTTATCTGCAGCTAATGGTACGGCTATCAAGACATTTGGCTACAAACTTTTGAAGATCGATTTAGGTCTTCGCAGAGCATTTGTTTTCCCCTTTCTGCTAGCAACAGTAAACAGACCAATAATCGGGGCTGACTTCCTAGAAAAATTCGGCCTATTAGTGGATCTTAGAAAGAAGAAATTAGTGGATCCATTAACCGCTCAAACTACACAGGGCACAACTATCCACACAAATACTCCTACCCCTCGCGTACTCACGGTTACTAACAAATATAGTAGTCTCATTGCAAAATTTCCCGACATAACAGCGGCACCCGATTATACATTACCTGTTAAACACAAGGTGGTTCACCACATTGTTACAAACGGCCACTTACCATATACGCAACCCAGACAATTAGATCCCAAACGATACAGAGCGGCACGTATAGAATTCGAACATATGTGCCAATTAGGCATTTGTCGACCATCATCATCCCTAACTTCTTCACCTTTACATTTAGTTCCGAAAAAAGATCCAGCGGATTGGCGTCCTTGTGGAGATTATCGTAAACTAAATGCAATAACTGTCCCAGATCGTTATCCGATCCCGCATATACACAGTTTTTCATTGCAACTAAGGGGATGTACAATATTCTCGAAAGTCGATTTGATACGGGCATATCACCACATTCCAATAGCGGAGGATGATATACACAAAACGGCCATTACTACACCGTTCGGATTGTTTGAGTTTACTCGAATGCCTTTCGGACTTCGAAACTCAGCACAATCTTTTCAAAGATTTATGAACGAGGTGACAAAAGGCCTTGATTTCGCGTTCGTATACATCGACGATATTCTTATCGCAAGTAGGAATGAAACCGAACATAGACAGCACTTAGATACATTGTTCAAAAGATTGGTTGAGTACGGACTCAAGATGAACATTTCGAAATGTATTTTTGGCACACGGACCTTGAACTTTCTGAGCCACATCATCACAGAAAATGGCATCCTTCCCCCGGAGGATCGCGTCAAAGCAATTCGAGATTTCCCACCTCCTAAATCTATACGACAAGTTCAGCGCTTTACCGGCATGATAAATTACTATCATCGATTCCTACCCAGACTTGCTGAGCTACTAAGTCCAATCCACGCTCATTTGAAGATTCTAAACAGTCAAAAAGAGAAGAAAAAGAACTTCACCTGGCCTGAAGAATGCCAAAAAGCTTTCGATCAAGCTAAGCACGCTCTATCATCAGCAACACTTCTCGTCCATCCATGCATCAATGCAAGTCTAAGACTTACGGTCGACGCTTCAAACGTGGCAGTAGGAGGTGTAATAGAACAATGTGACAGTCAAGCAAAATGGGCACCTCTTGCATTTTTTTCAAAAAAGCTAAGCTCCTCTGAAATTAAATACTCAGCATTTGACAGAGAACTGCTAGCTATATACCTCGCAATTAAAAAGTTCAGACATTTTTTGGAAGGTCGAAATTTCGTGGTCTACACGGATCATAAACCTTTAACCAGAGCGCTTAACGCAAAAACAGAACGTAGTCCGAGGCAAGCAAGGCACTTAGACTTCATATCACAGTTCACGAGTGATATACGCCACATAAAAGGTCAAGAAAATATGGTTGCAGATTCGTTATCCAGACATATAGAAAGCGAAACTTTCGAACTAAATTTACAAAAGCTAGACCTAGACAAGCTTACGGCCCTGCAAAATACCGACGAAGAACTCAAACGTATGTTAAAAAAGAGTAAACCCAACACAAAATATAAGCTAGAACAACGTTTTATGCCAACAAAGCAAGAACCACTATGGTGCGACGTAAGCACATCACAAACTAGACCTTTTGTACCACGGGAATTACGAAAGCTGGTATTCAATACATTACACTCTCTAGCACATCCCGGAATCCGCGGTTCGCGTAAATTAATCGGAAATCGATACTTCTGGCCAAAGATGAATTCTGAAATAAAACAATGGACACAAGCCTGCTACTCCTGTCAACGTTCCAAGATACTGAGAAACACAAAAGCACCTTTAGAAAATTTCCCATTACCGAACGATAGGTTCGAACACATCCATATGGATATAGTCGGTCCTTTACCAGTGTCAAAGAGTTATTCTTACATCTTAACAATATTCGATCGATTTACTAGATGGCCAGAAGCATATCCAATATCGGATATAACTGCAGCCACAGTAGCTAAAACGTTTTTTCAAAATTACATTTCTCGATTCGGTGTACCTGCGAAGATGACAACTGACCAGGGATCGCAATTCGAGTCCAAACTGTTCAGCGAATTGACAAAATTACTAGGTACTCACAGGATACGTACAACGGCCTATCATCCACAATCCAATGGTATGGTAGAACGTTTCCATCGCCAAATAAAGAGTGCTCTCAAATGCAGAGAAAGTTGCATAAACTGGAGTGATGACTTACCTATCGTTTTGCTAGGAATACGTGCAAATTTCAAGTCAGACCTCAATGCTTCCCCAGCAGAGCTAGTATATGGACAACCTCTCAAGCTGTCTGCTGAATTTTTTGTCCCAGACCCTAATGCTGACAAGACAGATCCACATTCATTCCTGACTAGCTTGCGAAATACGATCAACAAGCTAACGCCAAGTATAAGAAAAAATTCCGACACACCATTTTTCATTCCAAAACAGTTAAAAGATTGTGAGCAAGTTTTCATACGCATTGGCGGTGAAAGAAGAAGCTTGCGCCAACCATATGAAGGCCCATTTCAATTTATACGAAAATTACGAAAATCCTTTGTAGTTAACGTTCGAGGAAAACATACTAACGTCTCCATCGACCGCCTAAAACCGTGTTTTACCATAGAGCCAAACGAACGCAGGTCACATTATCAAAAAGTACACTTTAACCCTACAGCGCCCTCTGTACATTATTAACCGTCTTCGACTGGAAGGGGGGTGATGTAGTGAATCAAATCAAATCAAAATACGCGATAAGCAAAATATAACTAAAGTTTTGCATTACCCTGTATGAACCTACGTAACCGACGCATACGAAACGACAAGCGACGCACGAAACGGAACACCGACGATCAGTCAGAAGAGTGACAAGTCGAGAAAAGGTCGCTGGTGAAGTACCATCGTGATTCGTAGCGCTGCCATCCAGAGCAAGTTTATATTTTTAGCCATAAGTAAAGTAGTTAATAAAGTGTGAATTTTAATTATATGGAAGCTTGTGTATTTTCAATTAAACACCCCACACAGACAATAAACAACACTTCCACTTTCCTGCATTATTGCATTGCTGTAAAATTTACAATGTTATAGATGGAAAGTCAGACAATGCACGTTTAGTAAATAAAATATTGAAATGATGACGACTATATCTATTATTTCTTCTATTCTAGAATTGAATAAAACGGCAAAAAAACCATAAAGGCACATAAAAGGCTTGCAAGGCTAAAGAGATGTCGGCGGACTTTATGTGAATATTTATAAAAGTGGAAGCTTCACTGTTTTTTCTTGAAAACGTATAATAATTGTGTTTTTTTTATTCTTTATAAGTATGCAGTTCAAAATATCATATAAATTTTATCCTCAAGCCTTTCTAACTGTGCATTTTCTGTAGGTGAACTGACTGAAAAGTGGTAAACCTTAACACACAAGAAATCGAGAAATTGTACTCTGGTAGTCCTAATGATTTACTCTCTTAAAGCTCCGATCTAGATCCTCACATAAGCTGCAACTGTGGAGCTATCCTTTTAGGAGCCATTTTTAGTCATCTCATTGCACCAAGTCCATTGTGCCATGTAGTCAATTCCTCAAGGCTAGTCTATCTCTCTGCACTAACGCTGATCTTACAAGAGCAGCATCCAGCGACCTAATGGCAGCCTGGCTGCCAATGTATATGTAAATATGCTGTACGAACTCCTGCATACAGATACTAACTTTTAGATAAAAGTCAGCTTCGTTATTTGGCCCACCTCCATTTTCTTCAGAAGATTCAAAATAGTTTTTCTCTCAACCTCAGTGCTCATTTGCTATATTCGTACGACCTGAGTATTTGCCGTCCTTATGGTCCAGGCCGTGACACAAAACGATTTTGCTACTTGCAAAAGTATTAGAGTGGTACGATTTCGTACTTCTTTTAGCATTTGTTCTTATGGAAAAATGCATTACTTTCAACGTCAACCTTCTGTACAATGTAAGTAAGCCCCCGTACTACAAGCTTTATTCAAGAATTTTGTAATTTAATTCCTTGTGCATTTACCAGCATATAAATCTAAGTTCTTTCTTTAAGAAAATTCTTTATATTTTATTACTCAAACATAACACTACACATAAAAATGAGAAAATGTGTTCAATTCCACAAATCACACTGGAAAGCAATCAGAGCTTTGTGCTAGCCTATTGAGTTATATGGAAAAAATAAGTCTTTCAATGTTGAACAGCCATTAACTTCTTAAGTATAATAAAGACAAAAAGGCAATGTTAACCATTTTTTTATATTATCGCGTAATGCTTCTATCAATTTAAAAATATTTCCCACATTCCATGTAAAATAATTCAGTTTTTTTTTCATTTCAAACATGACTCAAAGTATTGTTTTTTTGTTTTAATGAATCGGCAGAGCTACACATTCTCCTTATATTTTCACAAGCTGTGCTGTGTTCAACTCTTCATAACTTTTAAATTATAATTCAAAGGTAATTCAAATATTCGCCTATTTTATACGCAAATTTATTGCCTTTATGGTAGTATAATTTATACTTTATATACATTTTTATTTTTATATACATTTTCAAAAGAAAATCAGTTTCAAACAAAAGTAGATCTGATTTAAGAACTATTTGCTCCCACTTTGAAGTGAGCTTCCATTTCTGTATGCACTGGAAGTAAAGCATTACGTTATTTCGTCATTTCGTTTATCTTGTGTGCTTTCTAAGAAAGTAAACAAAATGTGAAATGCTAAATTAACTACGATCAATTGCTCACAGTTTTGTGTGCATGTTTCTGTTAATACAACATGAAAGTAAGCTTTTAATGGTTTCCGAATTTTTAACAGCAAGAAGCAAATAGTTTTTGCGTTATTATTAAGCTATTATCTTAAGATATAGTTAGTTATATAAAATAAGTGCTAGTATTAAGTACTCCAATAATTTGTAACAAATATATGTATAAAACAATGTAATCAATCAATCATACTTTTAAAACAAGGTAATTGTATTTGATCAGTTAATATAAATAATATTTAATAACGATATATATGTATAAAATTAGATGTCATTAGGTTGCTGCATACCAGGATGTAAGTCTAATTATACAAAAACATTAAAAGAAGAAGGTGCAGTAACCGTTTTCAAATTTCCGCGAAATGAAGAACAGAGGCAATTATGGTTGAAATCAATTCCGATAGAGAATTATAACCCATAAAATAGTGCAAACATATGCATAAAACATTTTAAAGAAAATTTAGTTAAATGTAGTAATTGTCGTGGTGATGAATATATTGCTTTGAAACATCCCCAACTGCTATCTGGTGCAGTCCCTACGATTTTTGATAGCGTTGTTCTTCAAAGCCTGCTATTATTAGCATAGACCCGCAATATAGAAG
Source organism: Dioctria rufipes (assembly GCA_963924295.1). Classification (NCBI taxonomy): domain Eukaryota; kingdom Metazoa; phylum Arthropoda; class Insecta; order Diptera; family Asilidae; genus Dioctria; species Dioctria rufipes. Next base: position 126,628 of record CAWUPM010000289.1, read on the forward strand.
GGAGGAAATAAAGAAGAGAAGTTTATTGGCAATTGTGGAAATTCCCGATAAAATAGTTCATTTCTGGTCACAGGTTTCTCGTATAGCTATTAAACTTTCAATAATGAAGAAGTTTTTCAGCCGAAGGAAATAGTGAAATCCTATTTAAAAGCTGCTTTATAGAATTTGAAATTGGCTTTACAAGCAACCAATGAGTAGAGTATGAATACAAACTAAATATTTATTTTATATCTGACCAACTTACTTTTATTTTAAATAATCCTAGAACTTATTCTAAACATACAATAATTACCTCTTTCCTTCTACATATACAATCTCCAGCTGCTTAAGATATTATAAGAGATAAGAATATATTAATTTTACCGCATAAAAGAACATTACAAAGAATAGCTTCTTTACAAAACATTAATCTAATTGATGGCGAGGGTAATTACAGTTTTTTAGATAAAGTATCGAATAAATTAAAGCCCTTAGAAATGTCAATTTGCAAAAAGACGAAATTTATGTAAAAGCTCAAATTAATTATAAAGCTAAGTCAATAACAGGCTACGCAGATAATTCCGATGATATTTCCAGAACAGTATTAGCATTCATGAGTTCTTCGGCTTTCAGAAAAATGAGTGAAATTATTTCTCTAAATCTGTAAGTAAATCTACCGGAATCCAGGTTTTTGTATACACAAAAAAAGTCATTTCTATGGTGCAGAAATATAATATGCAAGTAATTTCACTTATTACTGATAATAATAGAATAAATCGAAATATGTTTTCACTTTTCTCTCCCCAAAAAGAATACAAATTCTCGAATCCGAATTTTTAAGGTAAGTTTATATGTTTAGTATATGACTCTCTCCACATAATAAAAAACATTAGGAACAATTGGTTAAATAAAAGGAACGTGGACAAATTTGAAGAATGCTTGCTTTCAACATATTAGAAGTATTTATAATAAGGAAAGAGCAATATTATAAAACAAGCACACAAATTAAATAAAAAAACAAATTTATCCGTCGAAAATCGAAAGACCAAATGTACAATGTGCATTAAATATTTTCCATGAATCAACCATAGCAGCACTTAATAACATTTCAAAATTGTCTGATGAGCAATACGAAGGAACCAGGGATTTTTTAATATTATGTCAAGAATGGTGGAATATCATGAGTAATAAGTCACTACTGAAGTGGGATATTAAACGTGATAGTTCTATGAGTGTTATTATTAATACAAATAACGAAAACATAAAATTTTTATTGAAATTTTTATGTTGGCTTCAAAAATGGAAATCGTTAGAATTTAAGGATTGTGGTTTATCTAAAGATACATTTGATGCTATTATTCATGCTACGTCCTCAATTATATCATTGATCAAAGATTGCTTTAAGGATTGCAAGATAAAGTGTTTTCTTCCAGGAAAGTTCCAAACCGATAAAATTGAAAGAAGATATGGACAATATAGAAGGCTTTATGGATGTAAGATTGAAAGAAGATATGGACAATATAGAAGGCTTTCTGGATGTAACTATCATATTTCCTATCAGAAAATTCTAGAATGTGAAATGAAACTAAGAATAAGAAAGCTAAAAAAACGGATCAGTGCAGTAAAATGTAAAGTGGATATATATTTGAAATTTCACATGCTGATAATTTCTCAGAAATTTTAACGTCTGGTTATCTAAAAGAATATTCCTATGATATATCAGCAATTATATACGTTTTAGGTTATGCTGCTCATTCTGTGGCGAATAGGATAAACTATTCGATTTGCAAATCATTTGTTATAGCTGAAAAGGGTCGTAGTGTTGGGGATGATTATTTTGATCTTATTCAAAGAGGTGATCTTGGTATACATGCGGAAATGGTTATAAACTATTTTAATACAAGAACGCCATTTTCCAAAAGATTACTCAGGTTAAAAAATTAGAATTTTGCCGTAAAAAAATTAAAAAGATATTTTGTGCGCGTTAACATATAAGTCTCTAAATAATAATGACTTCCAATTGGAGATTAACGATAACTGCTGTTCTTGCGGTAAATTATTAAAACATACTCCAATATTATTTTGAATAATTTTTCTAATATAGAAATTAATAAACTGGAGCAAGCGAAACGAAAAGTAAAAATATATGAATACTCAAATAAGAGGATTAAAACAGATTATATGATTTTTTATTATTATGTTTTTTATGGCTATTCTTTTGAATAGCCTGCTGTATATATTGTAATTTCTAAGCTCATCTTAAATCATACATACAAATATAATTTAAAAATATATATGAGGTACCCACTTGAACTAAAGGGTTTTCCCATAAGAGGTGTTATTTTAATTAGCCCGCTATTTCGGTAGATGTCACTTTTGGAGCTGTCATTTTTTGACATTTGACAAGTAGAAACTACGCCCTTAATAAAAATGGAAAGATACGGGATTCAACAACGCACTGAAATTATTAAAATTCACTATAAAAATGGTGAAAATCTTGCAGAGACGGTTCGTAAAACTCGAACATTTTTGGACCGTCGTGAAGCACCTTGTCGGACCGCAATACAGAAATTGGTAGAAAAATTCGAGCTGTCGGGATAAGTTAGTGATGTGAAGAATAAAACTCGTGCATGTCGCTCAAGAACAGCCGAGAATATTACTGCTGTAGCCGAAAGTGTTGAAGAAAACCCAGGTTTGTCCATTCCTCGTCGCTCTTTGGAATTAAGCATTCCACAAACGTCATTACACCATATTTTGCATAAAGATTTGGGTCTTAAGGCTTATAAAGTTCAGTTAACACAAGAACTCAAGCCGGCCGATCATCAACAACGTCGAGTCTTTGCTGATTGGGTCCTTGAAATGCATGAAAATGATCCTGAATTCCATCGAAAACTCATCTTGAGTGATGAGGCCGATTTCCACCTCGATGGCTTCGTCAACAAGCAAAATTGTCGCATCTGGGGCTCGGAAAATCCAAGAGTTATTGTTGAAAAGCCTCTCTATCCTCAACGTGTGACTGTTTGGTGCGGTTTATGGTCCCGTGGGATCATTGGACCTTACTTTTTCGAAAATAAGGCTGGAGCAATAGTTACGGTGAATGGATTGCGCTATCGACAGATGATTAATGATTTTTTGTGGCCAGAATTGGATGGTATTGATCTGGACAACGTTCACTTTCAACAAGACGGCGCTACGTGCCATACAAGCAACGAAACCATTGATCTTTTACGGGAAAAGTTTCCGGACCGTGTTATCTCTCGAAGAGGTGATCACAATTGGCCACCGAGATCTTGTGACTTAACACCTTGCGACTTTTTCCTTTGGGGCCACGTGCAAGAGAAGGTCTACGCCAACAGCCCAACCTCGATTCAAGACCTCAAAGATGGAATTCGTGAGGCTATCGAGGACATAGGGCAGCCACTTTGCGATTTGGTTATGGAAAATTTCATGAAAAGGATATGGTCCTGTAAGCGTGATCGTGGTGGTCATTTGACTGATGTTATTTTCCATTATTAACGGGATACCTTCCTCTTTATAATGAAATAAAGGTCCGATCATTTATCTCAAAAAATAGCATTTTTCTTTGAATATCAAAATAACACCTCTTATTGGAACAAATATAACAATTGAAAGAAAAGCGTGCACTTATTTAAATAACACATAAAAACGGCATAATTCTGTTTGACATATCTTAGAACGTATCTGAAATGAAACATTTTCAATGTATTTCATTTTAACATACCTTTTAAATATAATGGGTCTCTCTGATACTTAAACCTTCTTTTATGATTTTTATATAAATTTTATCAATTTATTAAATTTTGACCTCTCAAAATTCATCAGGCCACACACTAAGAATTTTTGTAGCATATTTTTGAAACTAGCAAGTCTCGGTCAGAAATATTTAACTGTTAGGTTCCTCTTATTATTCCGCGTCCAACGAGTGCTCATTCGCCAAAATCGGGGACAAAATATGTTAATCGAAATTTCGCAAAAAGGTATGGTTTTAACTTTAAATTTTCCCAACTTATTATCATGAATTGAACAGTTGCAAGGATATTATTTTTTATATATCCTATTCAATGTTATACTCTATATAAGCTATCTGAACGGGTTTATTTGTTAAATATTAGAAAAAACAACACAACAAATACAAAAATAAAAATAAACAAATATATACTTAAGTATATTATTTTGAAGTAGTTGATTAATTTTAGAATAACAAAGTAATAGATTATAAAAAATGTTACCTTCTAAATACTTAGATCCTTCATCTGAGATTTTTATAATTTGTAATCCTATATTACAGAAATAAATACAATTCCATAAGTTGAAACAAAATGTATAAATCATATAGACCAAAGAGATAATCAGTATATATAAAAATTGAATGATTCATTAAAAAATATAATCTCATATTAGGAATTACATAAACTATTAATTCTACTAAAAAACATACAATCAAAGTTAACCAGCAACAACTGGCGTTGCTAAATAGAAAAGGACTCATTCTAATTAATGACAACATCAGACTATACATAGCAGAAATCACCAAGTATAATTTAATTGAGCTTGGCTTCGAAATCCTACCCAATCCATCATATCCAATAAATCTCTCCCCAAATGTGATTTTTTTTTTTTTTTTTTTGAACATTGAAGTGGTTCAAACCACTGGCATCATGCCTGCATTGTCTAGGTTTCTTTCTAAAATCATCGCCTTTAAATTTATTTTCCTGATCCAAGAATCTCTGTAATTTTGAAAATTCTGCCGCTTTCCACTGACAACATCTACAACATCTCGTTTCACAGCAAAAACATTCCAACCGTAATGCTTTACTTTATGTGCTTTTCAACTTTTCAGTTTCCAGTGCACAGAGAAATGGAAGTAGTATATGGACACTATAGACCTAAAATAACATTACGTCTGTAAGGGACAGGTAACCCCTGTCCCACTATAGAGCAAATCATATGAGATATGGGCGTATGCACGGGAAAGTAAAAGTTGATGAGACTAAAGTTGCTTTTTGTACCACTTGTGTGTAAAGTAAATGGCGGAATTGGAAACAACTTCCAGAATATGGAGGTGTGTTTATACTGTGTGACACTATAGATCTGAAAAAAATGAGAGTAGAGTTGATATGTTCGGACATATGTGAATTCATGCAGTGTACCTGCTCAAGAGGAGGGTTTATATTTTTTGCGTTCGATTCGCGAATGGAACCTGTTCTTCATGGTATATTCGGACACATGTGAATTTATGCAGTGTACCTGCTCAAGAGGGCGGGTTATTTTACGCGTTTGGATCTCAAATCGAACTTGTTTTTCGCACGTGACCGAGGTTTTTGTTTACACGTCTTCGCGGGGGGCTCATGGGGGGATGGGGGGCCCATGGGGGGCAAAGTTTGTTGTTTATATTTTTTGTGTTGAAAGCGAAAGTGGTTGGTTATAGAGAAGCGGTGTATAAATGTTGGGTAAGGTAAGTTTTTGCGTCGTTTCGAATTAATGCGATGATCTGAAAAAATGCGGAATGCCAACCCCGAACTGGACCCCGGCCCCGCCGCCCTCGGTACTGAAACCTTGAAGGCTCGTCACAGCCGCATCACACAATGCGCACATACACACATACATGGATCTTAAGTCCATATAAATAGCGGGCATATTTATTTGAAATAATGAGCTCGTTTGAGCATAAAAACCGCATTTATCACTCCTTCTATGATGGCCAAGCTAAAAGCAAAAACAAAACTACCAGTTTACCAGATGATGGATATCACCATAGGCTGTGGAATCACAATCTTCACAGACTAACAGACAACGCTTGCAGACATAATTTGCGTGAGACAAAACTTGTTTTACGGCTTTAATTATTACCAATGCCGCCAAACAAAACAAGAGTAAAAGAAAATGTACAGAACTGCACTTTTAGAATCACATCGTTGCCACTACCGCTTCACCCAATTAAATTTACATAATATCACAAAATTGTGGCCGCTTTGGTATTGCGAACGTGTTTAGGAATGGCGGATCAATGATAATGGCAGGAAGGTGTGAATGCAAACAAAGCAGTTTGTATGAAAAACGTGAAAAAAAAGCTGAATCACATTGCCGGCATGTAAACAAGAAGCACGTGCCAGTAAAAACATGTGGACGATTTGGTGAACTTGAATTGAAAAAACAGGAAATATAGGCGATATTAATTCAAAATATTTTATTTTTGCATCTTGCAAATTAAAAATGATGTTAATTGTAAAAACTAAAAATAAACGCATACTGCCCACGTTTTATAAAGATTCTCTTGAGGTTAAAAACCATTGATCTGGCTAAAACAAAACCACAACCGATCATTGGATAAAGTTTAAGGCTTTGTGATAACTTATGTTGAGTGCCATGCTATCAATCAAATTTTGCTGATGATCAATCCATTCCTTGACTCAAACTTGTTCTTCACATATCGAAAATTTGTTTATACACGTCGATCATGGGATTGCTAGCGTCTATAGGAATGGGGGATCAATGATCTTTAAGTATATGTATGGAAAGCTAGGAAGGTGTGGATATAAACAAAATAAGTTTGTGGAAAAACAAAATTTTCCGGTATGTATACAGTTTAACGGTTTGATAAACTTGCGTTGCGGGCTGAAAGTGAAAGGTGGGGTCATATTAATTTTATCGAATGAATCAACGCTTTAAGTATATCATATTATATGATATGTGTTGGGAGCTTAATGCAAATAATTAATGTAGATGATATCGGACGTAAGTTGAAGTTACTCGACCAAAACAATTACTAAACAAGGGGCCTAAAAGAAAACAAGGGGCCTAAAAGAAAAAAGAGATTTGTCCATGAGCTCGCAAGCGCATTAACCAAGCTTGTTGTACACTTTGATTTTGCCATGTATATCTCAACACATAAAATGAGCGCCTGGTAGACAGTTGTTGGGTTGTTTGATTTTTCAAGTCATATAAATTTTTCAGATTTGGTATTTTACATATGCGATTGTTGGTACGTACATGCATATATAATGATAAGCGTAAAAATTATAAAAATAGATAAATGTAATTTGCAGCTGATAAAAGAAAACTCGCATTCATAAAATTTCTAATGATTTGCCATCTGATTATAAACCCAAGCAACAAAATTCAAACCCATTTGGGTTGATCATTATAAAGATTAAAACTTGCAGGCTGATAAATGTAATTTGCAGCTGATAAAAGAAAACTCACATTCATAAAATTTCTAATGATTTGCCATCTAATAATAAACCCAAGCAGCAAAATTCAAACCCATTTTAGTTGATCATTATAAAGATTAAAACTTGTCGGTTGACTTTTAACCTCAAGATTATCCTTTAATGTGTGTTTGGATTTAAATATTCAATCTCAAGCTTTCTAATTCTAATCTGTAATAGAACACAAATTAAATTTTTATTCAATTACAATGCGCTATGGCGCTTATAATTATATATGCATGTATGTACTAGCAATTGCATGGCTCAGCATTAAATATTTAAATATAAACACATTAAAACAGTCTTGGGGTTAAAAATCAACCAGCAAGTTTTAATTTGCGTTCTATTGCAGATTAAAATTAGAAAGCTCGACATTAAATATTTAAATATAAACACATTAAAGAATAATCTTGGGGTTAAAAGCCAACCTGCAAGTTTTAATTTGCGTTCTATTGCAGATTAAAATTAGAAAGCGCGACATTAAATATTCAAATATAAACACATTAAAGAATAATCTTGGGGTTAAAAGCCAACCTGCAAGTTTTAATTTGCGTTCTATTGCAGATTAGAATTAGAAAGCTCAGCATTAAATATTTAAATCCAAAAACATTAAAGAAGAATCTTGAGGTTAAAAGCCAACCTGCAAGTTTTAATTTGCGTTCTATTGCAGATTAGAATTAGAAAGCTCAGCATTAAACATTTAAATCTAAAAACTTTAAAGAAAAATCTTGGGGTTAAAAGCCAACCTGCAAGTTTTAATTTGCGTTCTATTGCAGATTAGAATTAGAAAGCTCAGCATTAAATATTTAAATCTAAAAACTTTAAAGAAAAATCTTGGGTTTAAAAGCCAACCAGCAAGTTTTAATTTGTGTTCTATTGCTGATTAGAATTAGAAAGCTCGATATTAAATATTTAAATCTAAAAACATTAAAGAAAAATCTTGAGGTTAAAAATTAACCTGTAAGTTTTAATAAATAAAAAGATTACTCTTTTGGACTTTTTACCGGGTTAAACTTAATTTTGTTCAAGAAAGAATTTTTTGAATTTTTTTAGAAAGCTCAGCATTAAACATTTAAATCTAAAAACTTTAAAGAAAAATCTTGGGGTTAAAAGCCAACCTGCAAGTTTTAATTTGCGTTCTATTGCAGATTAGAATTAGAAAACTCAGCATTAAATATTGAAATCTAAAAACTTTAAAGAAAAATCTTGGGGTTAAAAGCCAACCTGCAAGTTTTAATTTGCGTTCTATTGCTGATTAGAATTAGAAAGCTCGATATTAAATATTTAAATCTAAAAACATTAAAGAAAAATCTTGAGGTTAAAAATTAACCTGTAAGTTTTAATAAATAAAAAGATTACTCTTTTGGACTTTTTACCGGGTTAAACTTAATTTTGTTCAAGAAAGAATTTTTTGGGATTCTCCGGTATATAGCAAAAGCTAAAAAATGTTCTAATTTGTTATTTCATCACACAACCCATTAATTTTTGGTGACAAGTTTCAAGTCTTGGTTTGACTCATCAACAGGTCACAAATAGCGAAATTGTGTGATTTGAAAAACAAATGAAAAAATGAAAAAAGAAGAAAGAAATGAAAAGTTTGAGAAAATAGAAAAAAACAATTTTTTTATGGACGTAAGTTGAAGTTAATCGACCAAAACAATTACTAAACAAGGGGCCTAAAAGAAAACAAGGGGCCTAAAAGAAAAAAGAGATTTGTCCATGAGCTCGCAAGCGCATTAACCAAGCTTGTTGTACACTTTGATTTTGCCATGTATATCTCCACACATAAAATGAGCGCCTGGTAGACAGTTGTTGGGTTGTTTGATTTTTCAAGTCATATAAATTTTTCAGATTTGGTATATTACATATGCGATTGTTGGTACGTACATTCATATATAATGATAAGCGTAAAAATTATAAAAATAGATAAATGTAATTTGCAGCTGATAAAAGAAAACTCGCATTCATAAAATTTCTAATGATTTGCCATCTGATAATAAACCCAAGCAGCAAAATTCAAACCCATTTTAGTTGATCATTATAAAGATTAAAACTTGTCGGTTGACTTTTAACCTCAAGATTATCTTTTAATGTGTGTTTGGATTTAAATATTCAATCTCAAGCTTTCTAATTCTAATCTGTAATAGAACACAAATTAAATTTTTATTCAATTACAATGCGCTATGGCGCTTATAATTATATATGCATGTATGTACTAGCAATTGCATGGCTCAGCATTAAATATTTAAATATAAACACATTAAAACAGTCTTGGGGTTAAAAATCAACCAGCAAGTTTTAATTTGCGTTCTATTGCATATTAGAATTAGAAAGCTCAGCATTAAACATTTAAATCTAAAAACTTTAAAGAAAAATCTTGGGGTTAAAAGCCAACCTGCAAGTTTTAATTTGCGTTCTATTGCAGATTAGAATTAGAAAGCTCAGCATTAAATATTTAAATCTAAAAACTTTAAAGAAAAATCTTGGGTTTAAAAGCCAACCAGCAAGTTTTAATTTGTGTTCTATTGCTGATTAGAATTAGAAAGCTCGATATTAAATATTTAAATCTAAAAACATTAAAGAAAAATCTTGAGGTTAAAAATTAACCTGTAAGTTTTAATAAATAAAAAGATTACTCTTTTGGACTTTTTACCGGGTTAAACTTAATTTTGTTCAAGAAAGAATTTTTTGAATTTTTTTAGAAAGCTCAGCATTAAACATTTAAATCTAAAAACTTTAAAGAAAAATCTTGGGGTTAAAAGCCAACCTGCAAGTTTTAATTTGCGTTCTATTGCAGATTAGAATTAGAAAACTCAGCATTAAATATTTAAATCTAAAAACTTTAAAGAAAAATCTTGGGGTTAAAAGCCAACCTGCAAGTTTTAATTTGCGTTCTATTGCTGATTAGAATTAGAAAGCTCGATATTAAATATTTAAATCTAAAAACATTAAAGAAAAATCTTGAGGTTAAAAATTAACCTGTAAGTTTTAATAAATAAAAAGATTACTCTTTTGGACTTTTTACCGGGTTAAACTTAATTTTGTTCAAGAAAGAATTTTTTGGGATTCTTTCAACACAAAAAATATAAACAACAAACTTTGCCCCCCATGGGCCCCCATCCCCCCATGAGCCCCCCGCGAAGACGTGTAAACAAAAACCTCGGTCACGTGCGAAAAACAAGTTCGATTTGAGATCCAAACGCGTAAAATAACCCGCCCTCTTGAGCAGGTACACTGCATAAATTCACATGTGTCCGAATATACCATGAAGAACAGGTTCCATTCGCGAATCGAACGCAAAAAATATAAACCCTCCTCTTGAGCAGGTACACTGCATGAATTCACATATGTCCGAACATATCAACTCTACTCTCATTTTTTCAGATCTATAGTGTCACACAGTATAAACACACCTCCATATTCTGGAAGTTGTTTCCAATTCCGCCATTTACTTTACACACAAGTGGTACAAAAAGCAACTTTAGTCTCATCAACTTTTACTTTCCCGTGCATACGCCCATATCTCATATGATTTGCTCTATAGTGGGACAGGGGTTACCTGTCCCTTACAGACGTAATGTTATTTTAGGTCTATAGTGTCCATATACTACTACTAGTAGTATACTACTACCATGAGCCCCCCGCGAAGACGTGTAAACAAAAACCTCGGTCACGTGCGAAAAACAAGTTCGATTTGAGATCCAAACGCGTAAAATAACCCGCCCTCTTGAGCAGGTACACTGCATAAATTCACATGTGTCCGAATATACCATGAAGAACAGGTTCCATTCGCGAATCGAACGCAAAAAATATAAACCCTCCTCTTGAGCAGGTACACTGCATGAATTCACATATGTCCGAACATATCAACTCTACTCTCATTTTTTCAGATCTATAGTGTCACACAGTATAAACACACCTCCATATTCTGGAAGTTGTTTCCAATTCCGCCATTTACTTTACACACAAGTGGTACAAAAAGCAACTTTAGTCTCATCAACTTTTACTTTCCCGTGCATACGCCCATATCTCATATGATTTGCTCTATAGTGGGACAGGGGTTACCTGTCCCTTACAGACGTAATGTTATTTTAGGTCTATAGTGTCCATATACTACTCAAATAGTTCTTAAATCAGATCTACTTTTGTTTGTAACTGATTTTCTTTTTAAAATGTATAAAAACCTAATTGTACTACCATAAAGGCAATAAATTTGCTTATAAAATAGGCTAATATTTGAAATAACTTTGAATTATAATGTAAAAGTTATGAAGAGTTGAACACAGCACAGCTTGTGTGTAGCTCTGCCGATTCATAAAAAAAAATACTTTGGGTCATGTTTGAAATGAAAGAAAAACTGAATTATTTTATATGGAATGTGGGAAATATTTTTAAATTGATAGAAGCATTACGGGATAATATAAAAAAAATGGTTGACACTGTCTTTTTGTCTTTATTATACTTAAGAAGCTACTGTCTGTTAAACATTGAAAGACTTATTTTTTTGATCGCTTTCCAGTGTGATTTGTGGTATGAAGACAACAGAATTGAACTCATTTTCTCATTTTTATGTGTAGTGTTAAGTTTGAGTAATAAAATATAAAAAATTTTCTTAAAGAAAGTACCTAGATTTACATGGTGGTAAATGCACAAGGAATTAAATAACAAAATTCCTGAATAAAACTTTTAGTACGGAGGCTTATTTACATTGTGCAGAAGGTTGAAGTTGAAAGTAATGCATTTTTCCATAAGAACAAATGCTAAAAGAAGTACGAAATCGTACCTCTCTAATACATTCAAAGAATTCGATGTCACGGCCTGGAACATAAAGACGGCAATGACCTGAGAGCTGGTATATGCTCTCTTTGTTTAAGCATTGGATTGCGCGCTTATGGTTTACTTGTTATAAGGCTGCAAGTCCAGCTTATATTTTGCTTACAGCTACAACCATGTATGTATATACGTAATATGATTGTTCTGATGTCACACGCAAAACTGTCCATGATTAATTACAGTGGGTGGCCAAATTATTAGAGCCACTCTTAAAAAAATGATTTTTGTGTTTAAGTTCAATTGAAACAACATTTTAAAGGATAGTTACGGACTTAAAGTTTTATTATATTTATATAGATATTATATATTTATTATATATAGTCATCCTATAATAGCACCGTTTTACGTTAGATTTGGTATTCAGTTTAGTATTTTGTCACTTGACCTTTGGCAGCTATCACTGTTTCTAATCGCCTCGGCATACTCTCTATACATTTCAAGCAATTTATTTTAGTTTGTTTATCATTATGCCACACTTCTATTAGTATCTCGATTAAACGACGCTTATTTGTAATCGTTTCCTTGGATGTTTCTAGCTTAAGAACCTCCCAAAGGTTCTCAATGGGATTGAGGTCAGATGAATTACTGGGCCACTCAAGAACCCTGACTTGGTGTTCCTCTAAAAATTTGGTCACTTTTTTTTTTCTTTATGGCATGGTACCGAATCATGCATAAAAACGAAATCCCCATCTGGAAACAATTTTGGGTCTATGGTAACATTAATATCTTTAGGTCTTTGATGTATTGATCCCGCCTCATGGTATTTTCAATAATGTATAGGCGACCGGTTCCTTCTATGCTGATGATTGACCACACCATTATGCTCAATGGGTGATTCACCCATTTTACAATAGAATCTTCATTGTATTTTTCTCCAGGTCGTCTTCTGATAAATGTGGCCTTATCAATATTAAATGAAAGGATTTATGATTACAACTAAAAAATTAAAACACACCTTTTTCCAGTCATCTGTTGTCCAGTTATGGTATATCTTTGTCCAATTTAGCCGCTTTCGCACCATTGTTGCAGTCCGGAGCAGATTCTTGGCTGGCCGGTGGCATTTAAATTTCATCTCCTGGATCCATCGGCGAAGAGTCCTATTCGATATGTTAATTCCGGCATCACGAACCTGTTGCGCAATAATCTTCTGGTGCCTTACGGTTTTCGACATACAGATCTCTGATTTTCCTTTCATCACGTAGAGTAGTATTCTTTTTCCGTCCATTTTTTCTCTATACGGTCCACTGTTGCTCTCGAAACTTTAGCAAGTGACGCAATCTTCCTCTTGAAATTCGCCGTGTACATAAGTAACGTTTTAATTTCTGATATTTTAGCGGTAGAAATGTCCTTGGCCTTTCCCATGTTCAAATCTCTCTGCTAACAAGACCAAGTAGGGAAATACAAATTTACGACACTGAAATCACTCAAATTTTTGTCTGTAATATGTTTAATAGCCTGCTGGTTGCGATAAAAATATTTCTTTGCAATAAAATTGCAATGCACTCGCGTGCGGATATGAAAGTGTCAAACTACTGTTGGACGATAACAGCGTCTATCCATCTTAGGTATTGCCAGGTCAGCCAATTATTGCAAATAATGGTGTTGCCAGTTACCATACATAAAATAGATTGACAAAGCTATGTTCTCACGATAAAAAACCGAAGTCGGTATTGAATTAATCGATTTTCCAAAATATTGTCATGTAAATTGAAAGAATAATTTTTTTTTACTGGTTGCTCTAATAATTTGGCCACCCACTGTATTGTTATAATTTGTATCGGAAGTCTGATGAAGAGGCAGAGCGCTGCCATACTTATAATTGGATGGCTAAGAAGCCGCTGTTTTGAAAGATATCCGTTGGTGTTATTAAATGGCAGAATATGCCACAGTTCCTCCTATGGCAGAGTATGCCGCTGTTATTATTTTATATAAAGAGTGAAAACTGCACTGCAGCATATATAGGACAAACATCAAAAAAACTCAAAACCAGACTATCACAACACAAAACATACATAACCAAGAAAACACCACGATCAGCATTAGCATCCCATACAATAAAAACCGGACACATATTCGCATTTGATAATGCAACAATTACAAACACAGAGAAGAACAAAGCAAAACGCGAATACAAAGAAGCATGCCACATCTACATGGCAAAAAAAGAATCTAACTAATTTAAGACAAGACACAGATCTAATAAATAAAGATTACCAACACATACTTAGAAAACTGAAACTTGACATCACAACATGACAAAGAAATCCGCACGCAATTCATCTGTGATCCCTTAAATAAAACAGTAATTTAAATTTTACCTATTTATTTGTTTAAATTATTTTATTTATTTATTTATTTTTGTGTAAATTATTTATTTATTTAGGTATATGTTCAGTTAACGTTTTTATATTGTATTGTATATTTTTTTGTGAAATATGTTTCAATAATATTTTTTAAAAAAAATTTCATCATACCAAGAACAAAGGTGAGAACATCAAATATTTTAATTGTACACAATACTATCTTATATTCTTATGTAGCTAACTCCTGAAGAAGGGTACTAATCAAGACCCGAAACGTCGAGTGAACAATAAAAAAGCATAATAAAAAGATCGGAGTTTCCTTAAAAAATATCCCAAACCTTACATCATAGACCCGATCAAAAACATAACCAGCTGGAAAACTCCAATCAGCTGTATACCATTAAAGGCAGAGCACGCCAAAGTAATATGTGTGGCAGAGAATGCCGCTATTTGTATTTAAAGGTAGAGTGTGCCGCTTTATAATGTATGGCAGAGTATGCCGCTGTTTGTAAGCAGAGTATGCCAATGATAAGGATGGCAGAGTATGCCGATGTTTTCTTGAGAAATAAAAGCACTCTTTCAAGTTGAATTTAAGTCTGATTTCTGTTGATTAGTCTCCGTTTATTTCCGTAAATTGATTACAAAGGAATCACTGTTTCTTACTAATTCTAGAGGGGGGATTATTGCAGAATTGCAATACTTACATTAATTTAAAAATCAGAATTGTAGTGTCAACATTTTTGATCTCAAAATTTCTGAATGAATCACAATTTATTGATATGGTAAAGAAATTACCTCAGGGGTGTATATTTTCTCAATAAATAATTATGCTTGCATAGCGGAAATTGCTTGCGTTGCAAATTCTTTTTGAGGCCGAGCAAACTTTGTTTGTTTTTAATTAATTTTCGTTTGAATTATTGTTTATATTTCTTAACCGTGGTAGTCACATCGACATCGTTGTCATCATCATGTTAGTCGTCCCGTTGGAGATCTTAGAATCTCTACGAAAATTTTATGTAGATAAGATAATTTCAAGAGAACTCGTTTCTAAAGGAATGCAAGGAATTCTGATAGAATGTTTTATAAGAAAAACTAGTAAAAAAGCTAAGATTACTGTAAGATTCCTGTAATTTTGTATGGTCAGCCATATGGGCAAGTTTGAGTTTTGAACTGATTTTTGAATGCATATCTAGAACGGTTCGTCGAACAGCAAAAATGATTATAAATTTTTATATGGCAACACCAAGAAGGGGTTCCCCGATTTAGTCCATTTTTGAAACTATATATACCATTTGTATGAAAGCACTATGTATAAAATATCAACGCTATACGTTGATGCGTTCTAAGGCAGTGTCCAAATATGTAGTGATAAATTAAATTTTTGTATGGAAACCATACGAAGGTGTTACCTGATTTGTCCCATTTTTGAACATATTTTTTTTAATCCCATGTGCAAAATTTCAGCTTTCTAAATATACGCATTCTCGAGATATCGTGAGGACGGACAGACGGATGGACAGACCGACGAACAGACGGACATAAAAAAATCAAAATAACTTTTAATTTTAAGCATGCGTGTCTAATCTACTTTGCTTTACCATCATTATTTCTGGGTGTTACAAACGGAATGACAAGCTTATTATACCCTTTAGATTTCATCTAGCGTATAAAAAGGGTCATGCATTAACTTTAAAAATGAGATGATTGGAAAATTCTTCCTTTTTTTTTTTAACAGTAACGGAGTTGCCACGAGATTCTGGAGATTTGTTTTTTTTTTTTATTTATTAACTGGAATATATTAGGTAGGTATAATATTCATATCTTCTCATATCATTGGTGTGGAGTAAAGAAAACCGTTTTTTTATACGGAAAAAATATTCCTCCCCTTTTTTATGTGTAAACAACCTTTATGCATACTTTGGTGATGAAAAAGAGAAACGTCATAAGTTCCTGGAAAAAAACAATACAAATCATAAAAACATTTTTTTTTTGTTTTATGAAAACTCAATTTATTGATTAATTGTCACGAGTTCAATTTTGATTTAAAATACAATACAATACATTTATTGATTGAAATGTACACAAAATTGTACAATCTTTTATGAGTACAAATTACTACAATTAGCACTAGATAGAACGTATTTAGCAAGTTTAATCTAAGTACAACAGCAATTTAGCGAGTGTGTGTCCAACCAGATTAATTTATATGAATGTAAAAATTTTATCAGAAACTAAAAAGAATTAAATGCACTAAAACTACAGAAATTACAAAAATACAAAATTATAAATCTTCAAAGTTATGTGGTTTTAAATGGGAATAAGAATGAATTAAAAGAAAAGAGAAAACATAAAAGCAATTACTGGAGATAACTAGGTCGGAGGAGATTTAATAAGTTACCTGAACGCACCGAATGTGCTTGCAGATTTAATATTGGATGGTAAAGCATTCCATAAACGAATGGTAGAGACCAAATAAGAACTTTCCATAATAGATTTCCGAAAATTAGGTATCATTAAGTTTTGATTTCTCAGAGATGTTGTAAATTTGAAAAATACTCTCAAATAATCTGGCTTGCCCATCTTTAGTAGATTATATAAAATTATTACCGCGCCCTGGTTTATATAATCGTTCAACGAGCAACCCAGTACCTGGGATCGTAGATGTGAAACATGATCGAATCTGCGCATCCCAGAAAGAAACGAATACAATCATTGAATGCCGCATCTACTTTGCGGGAACAGACTCTATCTAGAATAGTAAAAATTATCCTACCATAAATAAAATAAGGAAAAATTAGTGTCTTGACAAGTTTTAGCTTGAGATCAATTGACAGAATTCTAGCTGAAAGCCATAGTCGTCGCGTACACTATTGAATACCTTCTTCATGTTTATTTCATTAGAAGGGCTTATTTCCTACGCAGTCTATTTAGAAATCTCTGGTCAAAGTAAGAGTTCGGTTATATTTAAGTCCTCAGTAAAAACAACGGTAAGGGCAAGGACTACAATAAAAAGTACTCACAGTATCAAAACGATTTGCAAGAGTATGCTCCGTGGATTTACTCAAATTTTTTCTTGCTGATGATGAGACAGCAGCAAGATGAAGAAGGTCGTCTAGCGATCAGCTTTAAGTAAGGATTACAATTACAGCAATTGATTGCTTAGTCATTAAAAGCGCTGGGCGCAAAATTCCAATATACACCTTTTGGTATATACGAATATCCTTTGTCAAGCATTATGGTTTATGCAAACCAACGCGTGAGATAACTGTTCACTCAAAAAATTATTATGCATATTACTGGGTTTGATTCGACTTATATCCTCTTAAATGTTTAGACAATTTAGCGATGAGTTTACATTATTAGAGAGTATGAGAAAACATTATTCTTCATTGGCTTCCAGGATATTGCGAACATAGCGGCATAAAAAAGTTCAGCTGAAGAATTACACGTGAATTGATAGCTTTGTCCATCTAAACAGTTCACTAGTTTGTAAGCCTGTAGATTTAACAATCAGGCGATTACCAGCATCCTCGCCTCAGATAAATTTGGGCATTGGGCATAGAGGCTTCGTTTAAGTTTGCATTTAGCTGATTCTTTTTTCGTTCGATGCTGTAAATGCAGAAAGCGTATCTGGTACTTATCGGGCACTTTATGGGTCATAATTTTATCACCTCAAGGTCTCTGTGAAGCTATCTTCTTCTCTCGGCTTTCTATCTTTCGGAGGCGGAGGATGCCTTGCTTTTGGCACTGTTTCTTCTTTTACTGTCTGGGATTATTTGTGCCAGGATATTTTTTGTAACCGTTTACACCACTATAATTTCTTTCCTCATTTTCCACTTTTTTAGCTGAAAATCGAAGAAGCTCCACTTCCTCTTTTACGCTATAGCGTATACTATAGCTATAGCGCTATACTTCCATGGCACCCGTCCCCTTTAATTACGTCACCAATGCTGCTGCAGTTGACCTTAAATGGATTAATCTTGGTCATTGGACAGCGATCAGGAATATGCCCGTATATTCCCTTTCTCTTCTCTCATCGTTAAAATGTAATAGCCTTTGCAGAGATTTTGTTGGGATATAGTGAAATTCATGGAAATGGAAACTAATCTAAGGCAGAAACAATAATAATTAAAATAATTGAAAATTCTGTGTACTAGTGTACGTGAGTAGGGGTGCAGATTTTAATAGACAACTCAGTTTGGTCAATTCAAAAATATAAAATTTTATATCTTTCTGTGTTTAATCCAGTTTTTCTTACATCCAATATCACAAGTTTAATTCAGACTTAATGTAATTTAAAATTTCCAAATTCAATCAAACTCAATCGATAATGATTTCAATAAAAAACTTCATTTAAAAAAATTTGTAAAATTGACAGTGTAGTCCCATGCCCCGATTTTTGCATTTTATTTACTCCTGTAATGAAGAAGAATATGTGTAAATTTAGTTTGCCTTTAAAGCGTGAAGTCTTTTGGGGTGTTGTTGCGTGAGGGTATGGAGGTAGCAGAACTTATGACGTTTGTGGTGTGCTTACCTTTAGGTGCAGCAAATCGGAATGCTGCTGCGTATGGGACTGCAGTAATGCACTTTTGACGGTTTGCCATGTATGAATGCAGCGAATTGGAATGCTGCTATGTGTTGGAGTAAATATGGTATCCCTTGTGACGTTTTGTCCTGTACTCTTATGGGTGCAACATATTGGGAGTAGCTTTTGTAGCACTTGTGACGCTTGTCGTTTGCGTGCTTTTAGTTGCAGCAAATTGGGTTGCTGCTACGTGTGGGTTTCAATAATTACCAAACTTGTCAGAATGAACTTCTGTTTTAGGATTGAGTCGCCCTCAAGTATTTTGGATAGCCGGAGTTAACTTCTGTTTTTAAGATTGAGGCAACCTCAAGTTATGGATTTAGAACTAACTTCTATATTGGATTTCAGAATTAACTTCTGATTTGGATTTGGATTTTTCTCACAACAGACTCCAAGGCTTAGTACTTAATCCGATCAACTCTGATTTGGAAATGGGTGATTTCACTCTGTCGCGTGGCCTTCTTAAGACCAAAACCCAGTGAGAAGGACACAATAAAGTCGGCGTAAATTGATTTCTGTCAAAGATTCGAATATATGGAAGTCCCCTATATTTAACACAATGAGGGCGACGCGATAAGTTGCCAACAAAGAGTTTGGGAGAATCTCTAAATAAGTCGCCAACATAATTGAAATTTCTGTGTGGACAGTGACTAATTGACACTCATGTTTTGTGGATTTGGATATTTTTATGAAACATAGTAAATTAATAGATAATAATAAATAAACTAGTTATTAAAAACTTTAATAAAATCAGTTTCATTTATTAGTTTGAGAAATTATGGGTTTTAGGAGGAATCAATAGAGAAAATGAGGGAAAAGTTATGTTGTGTAATAAACGTCATCTCATGTATAGAAATCTTTCTTAGTCTTCTTTTTAGTTTTTTCTTTATGCTTTGCAATTTTAAATAAGCCGCATAAGCTATACTAGAGGTTTTCCTTAATTTTTTCCTTTTTGCCAATTTGTTTACAATAAATAAAACAGAGATAGCTGTCAAAAACATTTGTCGCGTTGCGTTCCTTGCGTTTTAAATGCGACATTATCGCCAACTAACTTGCCAGCATTGTTGTGTTACTCTCACTATGTTTTCGCCTTTATATCTGCAGAATGCGGCCGTGTGCCGTACTCTTGACGGTGTTGCTCTGGTAAGGCTTGTGCGAATTCTTAGAATATAGGGAATACGATAAGACAATTTTGGCGTGGTCAACTTCTGGTTGGGTTAGTATCTGTTGCTGCTGTAGTGTAAGCTCAGTACAGCTGTGTAGTACAATCAATTCAGAAAGGGGGACAATAATATGTATGGTTGAAAATACTGCATTTGCTCCACAGAAAATGCTCTTAGTCGTGCTATTAATCGCTGGCACTGCGCCAAGGTACCCATGGAGTTTCTCGGCCTGTCAGAAACATATAGAAATTTTCCATAAACAAATATTTCATAGTTTTTGTCATTAATTTCAATTTAGTTTAATATAAAAATGTGTGTAAAGTACACAAAATAATATTTTATAACTATACTTGCTTAAAAAGTCATTTCCCATGTATATTTTCATAAGATTCAAATTGTTAAAAATTTGAAAACTTCGTTTGGTAGTTGTAAATACATTTGTCTCTTTCTTCAATATAATTCTGACCTACTTCACGATACCTGAAAAAAATCTACGCACATTCACGCGAATTTTACAGGTATCAACACTTCCTCTTGTAGTGGCAATTGCGGCCGCGAAAAACGCGTCTGACTGACGTAATGTCAATTTATATCAAATTAATATGTATATATACACGGAAGTACGTGTGTTTAGGTAAATTAGTTGTTAATCTGTTAATTTTTATAGTTTTTTTACTACTATTTTGTTACTTTAGCTTGCGGATATCTTCGAGGGAGTCTCGAACGGTTTGTAGGAGGAGATAGGAGTGTAAGGGAGCTTTAATTATCAAATAAGTATTGAATTTTATTCAATTTAAAACTTGATTCTTTCTGGATTTTTCTTGTTTTTTGTTTTAGGAATTAATACTCCCTGGATGGAAGCGTCGACGGAATTATGGTTCGCAAAAATAGGTGCAGAGTTTTGGAAAAATAGGAATCGGATAGATGTTAGTAATGGAGCGCTAAATAACCGCCCTCTGATTTTTTTTTTATGGAAACTATGAATATACAATAAAATTAACGTTGCGATAAACTTATTTCGTGTTGACTGGTGTAATGTTATTTATACTTTTTTATTCTCATTTTTATGTATGATTCGTTTACGAGCTTATGACGTTAATATGCTTTAGAGCTGATGATGTCATCCCATGGCATAGCGTTTGAATTTAGTATTAGTTTCATATCTAATGTCAATTCAATGCAATTAATCCATGTGGATTGTATTCTCAAAACGGAATGCCAAATACTTTATATACGCTTTATAAACGCCTCGAAAGCATTGCGTTAAATGGGCTTCAATCATTTAGCATTGTGAATGAGCGTTGTCGTGTGGTGAGTTAGAGACAGCTGTTTGCTGTCTTCTCGTTCCATGATGCTGTCATGATATGGATTCGATGTTGTTGTAATGTGAGTTGTATATCAAATAAATATTGCTGATTGTACATCAGATAAATATTGTTAATACTTGTGTATCTTCTTGGTAGTTGGCATGTATAATGGAGCATATACTTGCGCAAGGCTTTCGATACACTCTTAGGGTAGAAACAATTTAATTAGTTTTGTTGTAGCAAAATGATCTGGATAGTCTGCAGGGTTGAATGTTTTTTAATTTCTTACATTTACTCTTCAATTACTTACCTAAACAAAGCAAAAAAAAGCAAATAACAAAACTCATAACCTAAATTTATCATAAATACAGGGGTTTGAAACCCAAGCCGACATACAAAAATGTCCATTTATGTCATACTCCGAAAAAATTCCAGATGCCAACTTTTAGCATTTAACTAAAAAGTGTTGCCCTTATCCAACATTTGCTTGCATCCAAATCTTATGGAATTGAAAATCCACTAAAATTTCGATCCAAATCTTGTGGGATTCGATTCACAAAACAGAGCCCATTAATTTAGTTTTTTAGTTTTTCAGAAATTGTTATTTTCCCTTCCTTCCTTCTTTTGAAAGGAAGAAGTCAGCTTCACGACCACTTATTTATCCCAATAAGTTTCCCCATTTTTAACGTTGAAATGAATGCGAATCCTTCCGTTCCATCTGAAATATAGGAAAAGTCAATAGTACCATTTCGTACAAAATTCTAGAGGTTACACACATACCTAAATTTGCGCGAATTAATGTGTTAGGATAGTGTTGGTGTGTATGTGGAGAGTTACATTTTTTACATTTGAAGAAAACGTCTATAACTTGAGTGCGGGTGGGGACTCTACGACATTGGGTGTGAACAGAGTTGTGCGGCATAAATCATTCATTTCCTTGAATTGGCGGGCAAAGTAAATTGTGAAGTATAAATTGGGTATCCTTTATAGGAGTCATGGAAACAATATTTTAAATTCCAACGAATACCACTCATCGCTTTTTCAATAATATGCGACGACAATTTTTTTTCTTTCAGACGTAGCTGGTTAGGTACGGCGGAGGAATCTTTCACATTGAACCCTTTTGATGATACTTCCACAATTCTACTACATCAGCCCACTTCCACCTTCCCTTTCAATTTATATTTTTTGCAGATGTTATAGGTTTTTTTTCAGGCATTTTCAAGTTGAGGCGAAGTTTTGAGAGTGAGGTCTGTGTTGGATATTGCGGTAAATGCTAATAAGGTTTTCTTAAATAAAACCAACACGCCAGCTTAACTTATTTCTTTATTGCTGTCAACTTGAACACTGGTTACGTACTAACTTAAATTCTAGATCTACTGGGGTAAAAACTAATTCGGTTAAATGCTATCGTAATAATCGGGAATGATGATGTGCTCTCTTCTCTTATCACTAGGTAAGAGACGTTGAGTAAACTCTTCTTTTAGGCAATTATTATTTATGCATATGTATGTATGTATGTATAGTGAACTTTGCTTAAGGCCTGAGCTGCTACAGCCTGTAAAGACCTTTTCGACCCTACCTATGAAGTTTACATAAGTGAGAGTTTATGCTGGGCTAGGTGTTCCCTATTAAAAACTCCAAAACCCGTCCCTACCTTCCAAAATGAGGGCAAGGATCAAAATTTTACCGGATGAAACTGATAGTTACAGGTTTGCCTTCGAATAGTTTTGATCCAACCCCAGTTCCAAGAGCGAGCTTCAAAAGCCTTGTCAGACCCTGTGGCCGTTCAGACGCTGTTCCCTAAGAATTTGTGCCGGCTTTCTGCTGCTGCATACTTTTTCATATGCTTACTCTGGTAAAATGATGCGATCTTTCAAAAGGAAGAAGTCAAAAAGGGTATCCATGCGTTTGAAATTAATTCCAGATTTGAAAAAGTATCCATTATAATTGTATTTTTCTTGCTATTGAGATACATATCTTGAAAATATGACTAGACCACACCTTATCAAAAATCACCAAAAAAGAGGGGGCGTTGAGTTAGTTTTTCGAATGGTGCGTTGAAAGACCTATCCTTTTGAGAAAAATGTTAAATTTCCCTTTTCCAAAGATTAGGAGTGCGTTTTCAAATAAAAATAAAAAACCATGAGAGGCCTTCAATTTCACCAACTTAATACAAAAAATTACCATAGCCAAACATATATCTGAGGGGCAATATATATACTTGAGAAGTATCGTCAAGGTCTTGGTGGAGTGTTCTTAAACGGAACTGGCGACGCAGTTTTTCAAGTAAAGTAACAGAGAGTGTGGACACCAATCCTGTCTGCAAGCTCCGTTTGGAGAATGATGAGACTGCTTTACATTTTT
Organism: Dioctria rufipes; assembly: GCA_963924295.1. Lineage (NCBI taxonomy): Eukaryota > Metazoa > Arthropoda > Insecta > Diptera > Asilidae > Dioctria > Dioctria rufipes. The sequence continues at coordinate 150,394 of CAWUPM010000289.1, forward strand.
TGTGCAAATATCTGGCATCCTTTGCGAAACTACGGCAGGGCTCGTAATCTATTGGGTAGCCTTAACCTATTTTCAAGAGGACTAGTTTGTAATAAGTCAAGGGAGAAGTATTATGCGTCCGCAAGGTTTCCATTGCATTGCTGGACTCCTGTGAGCTTGAAAACAGCAGTTTCAAGACCCACCTGAATGTATTTAATAGTCGAAATTGGCCTAGTGAAGGCCGCAGCGTCTTACTACCTTTACACTCTTTCCGCAACTAATGGATAGAAAAACTATCTACAAATACGATAATTTCAGGCAAATTATAAGCAACTCGTTTCACAACTCCCATTAACATAATTTGTTTGCAAGTATTCTTCGATAAGAGCATCCCACAACAGTTTCAGTTCTGAATACTAATTAGGTCTTTTCTTATGCAAAATTAAATAGAAAGAGAACGGATGTCAATAAACGTACTAATTTGCACTCTATTTCTCTCCCCTTCACTCTTCACTCCATTCCACTTTCTACTAACAGCTAAAAGTTGTGCAACTCTTTATTAAATTAAAAATTTCTCAGACCAATTTCCATAGGTACATAGATGGCTGCTTAAAATGAAAATGTTAAGATTTTTTTTTTTAATTAATTAGCAAACAAAGGAGCTCTAGAGATACTGGTACACTTGTGCAGTTTTCTCGCAACAGAAAAAAAAATGCGTTTCTACTGTAAAGGATCCTCTTGTATGTATAATTGACTTAAATACAAAGCATCGTCCATAGGATGGTTTCAATTTTATAATTAATATCATTACTTCATGGCTGCAGAGACAATAGTTTTTTCCTACCCTCTACGAGCAGTATGCTGGTCCTGTGGTCTCAGACCAGCATATTGCTTAGATTTATCAGAAAATGAAAAAGTAGGGCAAGAAAATGGAAAAAAAAAAACAAATTACCGAACGGGAAAACTAAGAGCTAGCTGTCGATTGGATTTGTATAACTAAAGGTAGATGATGACCAAATGTGATACATATTGCAAGTAGTAGAGATGCTAGAGAACCTCTGACTTAAATCTCGCACAGTATGGTCAAATGGTGTCGATATTTCTTGGAAACAAGTTCTTGTAGAGCGTTGTTTGCAATAATACGATGGTGAGACCTACCTAGTTCTGAGAGACCTAATAACCTGCCCCTGAAAGGTTCTTTTAATTTACCAGCCTCTCTGGGACACTGAGACAATGCAATGCCTCACAAACTTAGAAGTTACTCAACCTGAAGCCAATATATTTGCATATCTATATTTTAGTAGATGGCGCTGTACGCCATTTTGAAATTCCTGTGAATAGTTTATTTCGTTTCACTTACAATTTTGAAAATATCAACGTGAATTATAAGTGGCATACGTACTTCAAAAGATTATATTTCAAGTGTTAAAACAAAAAAATCTACAATCGGCTCCTTTATCTGTAAGAAAATGATCTTTGAAGACCCCCAGATCAGACTGGGGGTAATTGTGCAAATGGCAGTCTTTACGAATCTTTTCCTCGACTCACAGCAAGCTCTTCGTACACAAAAAGTTCTTGGTCCTTGAAAATAAGTAAATTTAAAAGTTAATAAATTATATGTTTTGAAATATTGAAGAAAGCTTATTACCGGTAAAGCTCTTTCGCCCTCTAGCGTATATTGTAACTGATTCTATGTTCTGGCACAGCCAAATATTTGTTTTTTCTTTACAATTCAAACAAGTCTTGCTTTTTAGTACCTTTATATCAATTTACGGATCCGTGACACAGAAAGTTTGTGTCTGTGGGCCTGAGCACATTAGAGTGCGTTCGTGATGGAAGAGTTTTAGGATAGTAAAAGTGGATGGATTTACATGGGGTTTTTGATTTAGACTGAGTGAATATGGAGCTTTACGAGGTGGTTAAGATTTTAGTTCGTGTTGGGGGTTTTGTTGTGGGGGTGGTAACTCTTGACGATGTAATTTGGGCTGTGTGTGATATAAGTCGAGAGTAGATTTTCGAGAGTCGATTTTCAAGAGTCGAGTTTCGACAGTCGATTTACGAAAGTCGAGTTTCGAAAGTCGAGCTTCGAGATTCGATTTACGAGAGTCGACTTTCGAGAGTCGTGCTTTGCCAGTCGATTTTCGAGGATTAATTGTCGAGAGCCGAGTTTCTGAGTCGAATTCCAAAATTTGAATTTCGAGAGCCGATTTTCGAGAGTTGATTTTCGAGAGTTGAGTATCGAGAGTCTAGTTACGCGGCGAGCTTCGCTTCGAGTTTCGAGAGTAGAATTTCGTGGATCGCGTTTTAAGAGTCGAGTTTCGAATTTTGAATTGAATTGAATTTTTTTTAAGCCTCGTTGACAATTGGCTACAAATTGTTTCATAAACCTTCGTAAGACCTTTCACTATATAGATAAGGTACCCCACAAAACTTTCGTTCTTACAACTGATAGACATAAGTCTGTTAGAAATCAAAAATCTGTAGAACATTTTTCTGATCCTGTCCTAGATTTTTTCTTTAAAGCGAACTTTATTATATTTCAGCTCTCTTTTGGTTTTTACATCGATATATATCTCTAGTACATACGTGCTTGTCAATAGCAAGCAGCAACCGAAGATGATTTTCCATATAATTATTCTACGTTGATCTACCGATCGTGGATACGAATTGCATTTCGAATTTGTTCTACACTTTTTCCTACTTGCTCTCCCTTCACATATTCTAGAAGCACCCATTTTATAGCCCCACTCCTTACGATTCTCATTTCATTATTAGCATATACAATCAATAGGGTGGACTCTAGGGGAGATGCAGAACATTTGTAAGGTTATGACATCATACGAATATGTTCATCAGAAGTAAAGACGAATATTAAAAATTTTTAGGCAAAAGCAACAGTCTCCAAATTGGTGCAGTTTCTTTCATAATACGAAGAGATTTGCAGGCCCATTATTGTGGGCTAATCACGAGTTATATCTAAGACATACAATTTAAGAAACTGCGATAGAGCTTTGCATTGGAGAGGCTATGAGGAAGGTATATATACGGGGAATGAAAAAGGAAAAAAATTTCATGCCGAGTTTTCCGTGTTCCATGGAACTTTCTAGTATTCCTTCTAGGACCAATTTATAGTTGTTCCTACTTCTTTATTTGCATTAGTCTCGAGCTGAGTACGAAAACATTCGAGGAGGAATCAAATTTTACTTAATAGAATTAAAGCTTTTATGATTTACTAAATTTGCGGAAAGCACCTAAAAATCATCTATATATACGGTTAATAACAACGTCTGAGATTTGGGCATCAGTAATATCCCAGAACTGCATAGAATACAAAATATTCCATAATAATTTTTTCAATGCAACTCTGTGGAATGTTTGTATTTATTTAATTCGTGGTGTTAAATAGAGACGTGCAAAAGAGCAGAAACATTATAACCAAAACTGTACTCTTTGAAAAGGAAGGCTTAAAAAGCAATCAAGTTGATAACCTTTGATTTAGATGAAAAGAATTCAATGTGGAAGTTCCATACATTTACGTAATTATTTGACTATATTCCATGGATCCCAAAAGAGATTGAAATGAAGTACAGGTGCGCAATTTCCCTTCATTCCCCTCACTGATTGTTGTAACCAGTTCATTCTATAAATTAATCACTGGAATCATAACCAACATATACATAGATACTATACAAGATAGGAAGTGTTGAAAATTGATGTACGCACACAGCATACACACAAACAAATACAAGCTTTTAAAGTAGTTAGAACTTTGATGATGCTTTATGCAACCATTAACCACCGAATTGGAAACTATCCAGGCAGCTGTTCCATAACGTTAGTCATATTATGCTCATGGAATAGATGGAAGAGAGTTGCTTATGGGTGACAACCGCACCTTATTATACCACCACCACCACCACGTTTGCATTTGTACTCCAACTCGTGGCAGTGCATTGCATTGTATCAGTGCTCTGTACTACCCTCTTGGGCAACACATTGCATTTATGAAGTACCATTTCCTGCTATTAGTGACCTCAAATTGCATATTCCGAACCCTTTCACATTCATTCTGGATGTTTGGAATGGCGGTATTATCTGTTTTTTTTTGTCAACATGTGTCGAAAAAATTACAAGGAATTATGTCCGCTGGGAGTTGAATTCAAGTCGAATCTCCTGTGTGTCATAGCTTTTTGTTGAGAGAAAATAAGGAATTTCCGCACCATATCTTTAAATCTATGTGTTTCAACAACGTCTTTCTGGCTTAGTAATATGGACTAGAAAATAAAACTACAGTTGCCCACATAGATATACAACAATTCCTGTATATTCATGAAATGGAAATCCAGTGAAATCTTTTAACAGAGCTATAAGTTTTCAACTATATAAGTGAGATGTTCAAGGTCTTATAATCCATATAAATTATCGATTGCAAAACTTTGTAAATATGTCCCACAAATTTTTAAAATTCATTAGATTGAGGAAGTTTTGAACGAAAAAATTCAGAGGTGGTTAGTTCGACGTGTAGAAATCAAAAGGAGGAGATGGGTACCACAGAATGCTTCAAAGGGCAGTGTAGACTTATGGCCCGACACCTCCGGACATGAGAAATGTCTTACACGATGGACTATGATACTCCGAACATTTTATATTAACAATGTTTATTTCTATCTAGTGGGGAAACCTGGGAGTAAGGTGGTCTATGTTTGATCTAGCATATTTTGGAAAATCCGAATTCATTTCATCCTGAGAAGAACCTTAATACCCAACTGCTATACTTGGAGGCTTAAATAGCTATTTAAAGCCATCGTAATACGCACTTTTTTAGCATCTCCCTCCTTTTTTCGAACTGAGGTACTAGAATTTCACATTTTAGATCGGCTCTAAATCGGTTGGGCTATGTTCGAACGGAAAACCGGTTTCACTGTTCGCTTGAGTTCATTGCCAGCCACAATTCATAGACAAAAATTCCTAATGAGACAAAAATGTTTTGTGGGCCTGATTCCTTCAGATATAGAGTGTATGGAGTTATACGACCCGGTGATCCAATTTATTTCAGAAAAAACCATATGTTTATTTTCCAGAAATATTCCGAAATTTCGGTCTTTGGTTTAGACCATTATCAAGGCTAATAGAAGATACAAATCAAAAAAACAAAATTATATCAATGTAAGCCATTTACCTAAAAATCGGTATGTCAAGTTAACTTTAATGGGTTGTTAAAAACCTTATGTCAAAGATTAAAAAAAAAAAAAAAACAAGTTAAAAACGAAAAACTAGAGAGACAAAAAAACCGCACTCCAAAAAATATCACATAATCAATAACAATATTACAATTTATAGCAAAGTCAAACATTTTAAAAGATTAAATAAAATAGATAAATAAATATAAAATAACAATCAAAGAAAACACAAACTAAAACTAAGACGGAGACCAACAAGCAAACAAATTTGGGGATATGAACTAAAAACTTTGCTGAAGGAGTATTAAGTTCATCCCGCTAGTGGGAAAGGCCATCAGTAGAATGCATGGATGTATTTATTAAGTGTTTATATTGTGAGCGAATGTATTATGTGTCGATCTTGAAGTTTGTCGCGTTAAGCTTTGTTGATTGTATGTGGAGAACTTCTATATTTATAATCTTTTTCCAATTTTGCTCTTTGTGTACGATTTTGGGATTCTCAAAATTCAAAAATGTGTGTGTTTTTAATTGGATGCCAAAAACAGGCCGTGCCATAGTTCAGCTCATCTTTCCGTTGTTGGCCTTCATGATGTGTAAGCGATGTCCTAATAAAATAAATAAACACGCATGCGTGTTTTTATGTCTCTTCCTGTTTCTCCAATATAGAATTTGTTGCAATTATTCGCATTGCTTCTATTTTTGGTATATGGCGGGTTTTACAATTTTTGTTTTGGTGTCTGTGTACAACATTTGTCTTAATTTCTTTTGGGGCTGGAGCCCCAGTGTAATGTTGGTATTATTATTTAGTAGAGAAAGAATGATTTTGTTGCTTATATTTTATATTACTACCTGGAGCATGTTTGACATGTTTTATTATTTTATTATGATGCTGGTGGGGTAGTTGTTTGAGTCCAATAGTAAGACATTTTCCTCGATGCATCCTTGATTTTGTGGAATTACCATCAAGAGAAGTATAAAAGTCCACTTTTTCACCCAAAAAAGTCGCTCAAGCTACATCCATACGCAGAAGCTTTCCCCGCTAGATAGAACTAAACATTGTTAATAAAATATGTTCATTTAAGACATCTCTCGTGACTGGAGGTGTCAGGCCCAAAGTTGTATGAAAGGTGGGCATTTTTCTTTCGGCATGATCTCTTTAATCTTGTAGGTAGGCCTTAAACTGGAGCCCACAATAAACGTTTCTACTGTAAGATCCAGAATTGCTGGAGCAAACCAGACCGAATTTCGAAAAAAAAAAATCATTTCGATCAGTCAGTTCCTCTGGTGAAATCCATTTATTTGGAATTTCGTGTATCTAGAGGTGGAAGGGGAGAGGAGGGGCGGTTAAGGAGAGCACAATCCAAATTTTAGCTCGTAAATCAATAGGTTTACAGAGAAGTTTGCTATCTCATATGAATGAGGGGTACCAGACTTAGAAATAATAATTTATTTTGATTGTTGCTGTTGGACAAGCGTGGACTCTGAGGCGGAAAGACAAAGATTATTCATACCTGTTTATTTATTTATCCCATTTTTTCAGCCACCTATGCAAAGCCCCTAAATTGTTAACGTTTTTTTTTCTACACCAACAGAACTTATGTCGAATTTATTGAAAGTTCAGAGATTTGTAGCAGTATTCGTACAATGTACATATACGATAATATATACCACCAAATATAAGGTTCGTTCTGAATATTTCACGGCTTCAATATGGGGTTAATATTCTAATTGCTCTTGCAATTGGGACAAAAAAATGTGAAAATAATAATAATAAAAAAAAAACAATTAACTCAAAACTGTTTCAATTTATAGCAAAATTATTTTCTTTACTTTTCAATACTTAAATGAAGTATATTAATTATTCCGCGACCGTATAGGATTATGATATAAATGAGACTACACCGTAAAAAATATCTATTGAAAATTCCGCTACTATAACAGGCAACAAATTGCCAACAATGGGAGTGGAAATTTACACAACTTTATGCGCACTGCATAACCTTATGTAAAGCAATTTCGCACTGTATGTAATTTTACATTGTTTATGCATTTTTCAATTTCCGATGTAAAATGCGATATGTAAATTTACATAATGCTGTGGAACTAAGTCACATAAGTTGTATGTAATTTTGCACTGTTTACGCAGTTTTCAATTTCCGATGTAAAATGCGATATGTAAATTTACATCATGCTGTGGAAATGTGTTACATAAGTTTAATATAATTTTACATTATTTATGAATTCTTCAATTCCGTATGTCAAGTACACAGTATGTAAATTTACCAATAGTTTTGTAATTATATATATAATTTATCAATTGCCAATGTAATGTTTCGTCCGGAAATTAATAAATTACATACATAAACAAGTTAAAAAGCTAGAATTGGTCTAAGACGAAGATGCTAATAGCTACCTAAGAAATCATCATTTTAAAAATCAATAAATATTTGTAGGTATGCAGTATTTCCAGGATTGAGTTTTTTTGAGCGAAATTCAATTATAAAAATACTGCGTACCTAAAAATATTTTTTGATTTTTAAAACGGTTTTTAAGCTAACTGTTAGGATCGAAACTAGTAACATTTTTTTACATATTTTATAACTGCACTCCGCAAAATCAAACTATACACTGAATGGCGACCGCATTCTGATAAAATTTCCCGTATAATAATTCATAGCAATGCATCCTGATGAATTCAATGCAAATTACAGTATTTTGTGGAATTGCACGCAAATTTACAGTACAATACAAAAGTTTTGTATGATTAAATGTAAAATCACAGTACTGTATGTAATTTTACACAAATTTACAGTACAATACAAAAGTTTTGTATGATTAAATGTAAAATCACAGTACTGTATGTAATTTTACACAAATTTACAGTACAATACAAAAGTTTTGTATGATTAAATGTAAAATCACAGTACTGTATGTAATTTTACACAAATTTGCAGTACGATACAAAAGTTTTGTATGATTAAATGTAAAATCACAGTACTGTATGTAATTTTACACATATTTACAGTACGATACAAAACGTCTATGTAATTAAATGTAAAATCACATAAATTATCTAAAAAATTACTTACTTTACTTATTTTTGCAATTAAAAGTAGGAAGTTTGCAGATTACGTAAAAAGTATTTAATTTCTTAATGATTATGTGTATATACATACATTTTAAGCGGTAGTGACTATTCTAACCATAGTAATTTTCCACAAAGTTAGTTCATGACTTTTTACGGTATAACCTACATTTTTTCTAACTGTTTTCATTCCCTTCTTAACTCTACGACCTTTATGCAAATTGCAGTGCTTTGTTTATTTTTTTTATTTTTTTATTTTGACGATCAGAACCAGCTTAACACAACCTCGCTACAGTGACACGTTTAATAGAAAAACGGTCAGCAATACATGCTTTTCATCATTTGGTCAGTTTTAGTATTAGTGGATATGTTAAACTAAACATAAACCGAGCACCCAATAAAATGACATGCAACATAGAACAAAAAAATGTAAAAAATTTAAATAGAACAAAAAATTAAATATTATATAGATGTTTTTTTAAAACATGCTTAGAAGCGTCAACAACAAAACTCTCAGCCATTTTATGAACAGTAATGCACATGCTATTATTAGATTCGTACATGCTAAAGTTAGACCTTGAGGGGTTAACATTCAACAAAGATAATGCACAAAAGTTACATCGGTAACCGTGCGACGTTTCTCAAGGGAGTGAATATTTAGAAGCTCCAAGCGATCCTCATAGGGTGGAAGAATTATTGAATTATTCCAGGGTAGGTGACTGCGAGCAAATCGTAGGAAGTTCCGCTGAACAGACTCGATAAGATCGATGTGTGTACCGCAAAATGAAGGCCAGACCTGGCTAGCGTATTCAGGCAGTGGTCTCACAAAGCAAGTGTACAAACGCAAACTCATGGTAGGATTCGAAAACTCTCGGGACCAACGTTTTGTAAAACCCAGCATAGAACTACTCTTTGATACCACATAGTTTATATGGGAGATAAAATTCAATCTTTGATCACATTTGACACCCAAGTCACAGACAGAGCCCAAACGGAGAATCGAGGAATGCGAGAATTCGTAATCATAAGCGACTGGCCTCTGATTTCTGTGGAAAGTCATAACCTCACATTTGCCTATATTGAGTACAAAATTATTACCTTTGCACCAATTGTAAAATTTGTGAAGGTCACACTGTAGCTGTTCACAATAGGTAACAGATTTAATCTGAGCGAAAAGCTTAATTTCGTCAGCATATATCAAGATTTTACCGTGCCTCACAGCAGAAACAATGTCGTCAATAAATAGAATAAAAGCAAAGGGCCCAAGTGACAAATAATATTTCATTTGATAATTTACCCGTGTGAAAAAAGTGTACGTGACAATTTTAGGTTTTCCAGTTTTGTGTGAAGAGAAATATATTATTTTGATTTTTTATAAATTGCATTCAAGAATTACTTCTATATTGATATTTGCAATTTTCGGGAGTAAGCGGTTTCGAGTTGTGGAAATAACGGATGATGGATTAAGGTCGTTGGACAATTAGGACAATGAACGAAAAGGCAATTATATATGTATATGATATGTAACTATTAGATTATATATTTATATATTGTACATAAAAGAAAGCTGCTAATAAACTAGAGATTTAACTAGAGATAGATTTAAACAAAAAACCCATTAGTTTTAGATGCCATCTGAATTTGTTCATTTGAGTGAAGTATCCAGTGATCTACGTACTGCAAATGATGCTAGAATCCCACTAGGCTGATTACTATAAGCCAAAAGGAAAACAGAACAAATCCTTTTGTTAACTAAAAATAAATATACTAAATTTCTGCCTTGAAATTAAAAAATAGTACCTTCCTAATGTTTAAAATAATAACATCTTTTCTAACTGAATAAGACTATTACTAATGATACCAATATATGGTAAAAAAAAAAAACTAGTAATACAAACTGGAGTACCATAAGGCTCCCACGTTATTTATTGGAGCAAACCTACCAAACAACCTGTATGTGATCTAATAATCCTTTCTGATGATACAGGAGCTTGCAATGACATCATCGAAAATCCTATAAAATAAATATCTTTTGAACATTCATGAATGTTATGTTCCAAGTGAGTACATAACCTGCTGTATGAACTTGTTAACAAATATAATTGATCCAGCTGAGGTACTAATTGCTAACTTCGTTTGTCTATGCAGCAATTTTAACTCCATTTTGTAAAAAATTTCAAAATTATTTCTTCAATTTTTGTTTTCATGATGTTTTCAAACCTCAGGCGATACCATATGACGCAGAAGCACAGCCTTCGTAGGAAAAAAGGAATAGGGAGGGAATTGAGCATAATTTTAAACTTGCATGCCAGTCACATCTTTATTTTTTGTTACCATACAAGTTATACAGGCTGGTTATAAATACATACACAAAATCATTACGCGTGATGGCCCTAATGGTAGAAAGAGAAAACCTAACTAAAATCTGCAAATTGCATTCCTACGACATGTATTAACTTTGTCAAGGAATAGTTCGAGCCGAAATGACCCTTTACTACAAAATATCAGGGCGAGAAGGTACGAATATATTGTTTACGGGTTACTGCTATTTTTAATATCAATTTAGAACTATTTTACCTACGTGTGTAATTTTACAATATGTACATTCTTGAAATGATTGCCACCTTATTCAATAGAAATTTGTAGACGGGCGAGGTTGTAATGATTTGTTTATTAAGGATTTTCTTGGTGATCCTGACATTTTAAGACGGTTGATGAATTTGTGCTACATTTTACAAAATTTTCTCTTTAAGCCATACCTGAATACGATCATAACTTATTGTTTTGTGTATACATACCCCTTTCAATAACCTTTTATATTTTACGGTTTTGAAATTTAGATTCGTTTGTATTGCAAAGGAATTTCTTATTACATATACATATAGGAAGATATTTCCATTTATCTTCTAATCGTAAAAATGTACTTTTTTTTTTCAATTCGAAATTTTTATGTTTTTTACTAATTTAATCAAGCAATCATATGCAGATTTTCTTACTACTTCTTTAGTTCATTTCATGATCCCTTAGTTGATGTTGGATCTATAGAAATGGTTTTCCTCCAAATGGTTCCACAAAGTTACTTATATTATAGGAATTTTCGTATATACAAGAATTGACAAAAAGTTGCAAGCGATGTTATATGGATTGTGCGATTGTGATTTATTCTATCATATATCAGCATTATTATAGATTTGAAGGATGTAACATTTTGCATATGGTAGATAATTTAGAAAATTTTGGTATTCAAACTACGAATTCACTTGACCGACTAACATTATTTCATGAATATAAATCAGAATAAGAAACATGCTTTAAACCATTCCATCTGCAGATGGGTGGTTTAAAGTAGTCATTCTAAGTATAGATACTTTTCTTAAAAATTCCATTGTTCTTCATATAACTTACAATATGGGAGCATGAAGTTCACGACTAGACTATACCTACTGATTTTCTAGAAACGATAAAATCTGAATGCATGCCAATAAAAAGGAAAAGTTTAGCTATTTTTCCTTTACTCTCTTTATATGCACAAAAGTGTTAAATTTCTCGTGGAAATTGTATTAAACTTGAAGCAGTAATCGAAAAACTTTTCTTGGAAATACTTAAACAGAATTGCACTAAAGATTAAATGAAATGGAAAATTGCTACATTTCACCGTTTCCAAACGGCAAATCAATATAAGTTTTTTTTACAATTACACACTGACAAATTTTATAGATAGGTACCTACATGTAAGTTAATAAATTTTATTTAGCCGGAACTAAAAACAAGTAAAAGGCTAGAAAGACCAATTCTTATGATACCCTATGTCATCCCATATGGTCACCCATGTGTGCAAGTTTGATTTTTTATGTGGTTTTTCGCACATATTTCTATAACGGGTCGTCGGACAGAAAATCTGGTTATAAATAATTTAATAGGATTTCGTATTCTGAAGAATTTTTCGGTATATTAAAACCGCTTAGAACTGATGTTTTTCACAGTAGACCTAAGAATCCTAAATTTTTATATAGCAACATTAAGAAGGGGTTGTCCGATTTAGTCCACTTTTGACATTATATCTACTAGTTTTATAAGGACACTATATACAAAATTTCAGCTCTCTATATTGACGGATTTTCAGGAAGTGTACAAATATGTAGTGAAAAACAAAATTTTTATATAGCAACTCTCCGAAGGAGTTCCCGGATTTGTCCCATTTTCGAACTTAATTTTACCTTTTTTCTAAGTACACGCGTTCTCGAGTTATCGTGAGGACGGACAAACAGTCGGACGGACGGACGGACATGCAAAAATCAAAATAACTTTCAATTTTATGCACGGGTGACTAATCCATTTTACTGTACCATTATTATTTCTAGGTGATACAAACGGAATGATAAACTTACTATACCTTATGATTTCAGGGGTATAAAAGTAACTGAAATGAACTTTACTTTGACCGAATTATTTAAAATTCAAATTACAACTTACTGAATATAAAAATCTAAAAACCTATTTTGTGGAAAATACTGCTGGCTGAAGATAGAATAGAATAGAATCCCACATAGCACAAAAGTCCGAGACATCTTATATTAGTCCCGTGTATCCCATTAACATCTCGGGATATTTGCGACGTATCTCCGATTTCTCTAGGATTTAAAGTGGGACATCCATAGGTCGTTCTTGTCAAAAATCTACTAGACGTGTATAAGATAACCATATAGTTACAAAAATATCTTACCAAATTAGACATCCCTTGGACGTCCAGAAGACGTTTATATCCGTAGTAGAAATAATCATTTTGAAAATGGAGCAAATAGATAAAAATGTAATGCATTTTTAAATTTTATGTTGAACTTATATTTTTTATTGTCGAAAAAAGGTTCAAATATTTTTGCATACTAATACTATAGCTTTTTAAAACGAAATTAAAGTAATATTTTCCACAAATTTCAGATTAAAATTTCATTACGTCTGAAGCTCTTTATTTGAAATAAGCGATTTTGTTTGCTTAAATAATAAATTCATCACAGAAATGTGTGATCTGAGTTTTAGTGTACATGTTTCTATATTTTTCCAACATTGTTGGAAGAAAAAACGTGAAGATTTATCAAAACCTTGCACATTTCCGCAGCATGCTCAGTTTCCTTTGCGGAATTTACTATAGATTTTATTCGCTAGAACAATGATCTTCATATGTTTATTATATACATACAATATCCATTCGTTTCTTTTCGGAGTCTCGTGTATTTAGTTTCCTTCTCTATGTTCCAAGCCTATGTAAAAAGTTCAATTTATAGTGCTTTATATGACAGTATAACAAAATATGCTTCCGCAGATTAGACCATTTGTTTTTGTAAAGTTCTATATTGCCAAATATAAAAAAAAAAAAATTAAAAAAACTATCCAATATAATTTTATAGTTTTCAAATTTTACATAATGATCATGTGTTTTTTTTTTCTTCATATTTTGCCGTAGTTAAAAGAGAGAGCTGAGCAAATGCAACAAGTTTGAGTGAATTTACAATAAAATCAAGTGCTAAAACCTCTAACCCTCTTAGATGAGTTAAAAAAAATATTTTATATAATTAGAAAGACAGCATTTAGGTGGCAAGAGTAATACTCTGGTCGAACGTAAATTTACTGTAATATTAAAAATGCATTTGCTACAACATGCAAGTACATTTAAAAAAACAACGAAAACAGTAGCCCTTAGAATTTTCTATCAAATCTTACGTACGCATGGAGGTACATAAACTGGCGACAAATACTAATGCATGAATATGTATTTATATCGAACATATGTATATGTATAATAATAACATCTTTTAGCGGTGGTACGTCGCGGGTATTCCACACGAAATATGGCTTCTAGTATAATGCAGAAAATAAGTGTGCTGTTGTTTGTGTTGGCATTGAAATTTGCTGTTGGTATACATATAAAAACTGTTCTGTGTAGCCCATGACCAGAGCTGGGCAAGTACCAAAGAAAAAGTACTTAAGTACAAGTACAAGTACCGAAGCCCTGAGTACTTCAGCGTAAGTACAAGTACCGCATGTATGAAAAGTACTTAGAACTAAGTACTAAGTCTGTAAAAAGTACTGAGTACTTTTTGAAGTACTTTTCAAAGTACTTTTTTAGAATGCTTGTACGTTTTCAGTAATATAATACAGTATATAGAGTTGAGTTAATAGATAATAATAAATAAATCCTCTTGAAAACTACAATATTTACAGTAACCAGTGGTTACTATTTATAGTTTTTTATAGTTTTCGGCGCTGCACGTAGAGTAAAACTTTCAACTTTCATTCGTACACTCATAAAAACTATTAGAGATCCTCCCAAGCACCCATTGTCGCCTCCAATAATACATAAATGTTATAAGGAAAGAATTTCTAGTAAATTTTAAAGAAAAAAATTGAGGCCTTCCCTACATCAAGTCGAGGCATCGTTGATTTTATATTGGAGCGATGCATTTCTTGCTTAACCATGGTCGAGGCATCGTCGATTTGATATTCAAGTGAAACATTATTGCTTTTGTTCTACTTGCTCAGTCTTGTTTGTATGTTATTAGTTTGTCTAAGATTCTGCCTTGACGCGTGAGTGCGGCACATGCTTTGAAAGATCTTTGCGAACTTTAAAACTCAACAAAAAGGGAGTTGCGCTAGAGACTGTGTTTGCTTTTCAACGAAGAGTTACATATTTTTAAGTACTTAATAGACTCAAAAATACTTAAATAGAAATATTGGTACTTAAGTACAAAAGTGAGTCTTAAGTACAAGTAAATTGAAGAAATTACTTATGTTCAAATACTAAGTAGGGCACTTCAAAAGTATTGAGTAATAAGTCATAAGTAACGAAAATGTACTTTAAGTAGTACTTAAGCCATTTTTTACTTAAGTATTGCCCAACTCTGGCTATGACGAAAGCGGAAAGTAATTACCCTTAGAAATTCACATAATATCCACTTACATATTGTATAATTGGAAAAGAGTTTGAAATTGTAGGCGACCTTTATAAAAAACCATGTAAGTCATCTCTGGTGGGGATGTATGTAGTACGTAGCCTCTCTAAGGAAATAATATCATGGCCCTTAGAATATGTAGACTGAAAGTGTGTTAAGCTACCATTTAAGTCCGAATTCATAATAATATCGCTCTTACATAACGACACAAGTGACAAATAGGAACACAGCTCAAAAAGGAAGGTGAGTTTATTATTATTCCTCTACTTCACAAACTCAATCCATTGTACCACCATTTAGCAGAATCAAATTTTAAGATGATTTTAGTATGCTTGATATTATCTTCTTTATCAATTTAATTAGACAATGGGTCAATCTGATTACATTATAGTAGAATTTGAAGATAGAGTAGAATTTATTCCAACGATTTGGGTTTCATGCGATAAAAAATATTGCCACTGGCCACACCTTAAAAACGCAACTACAATTTGAACGAGCTGCCAAAAATATGTATCCTATAGAAAAGGAATGGGATATATATCCGATTACAAGCATTTTAGGGGAAGCTTTTAATTATATCTAACAAATATTTATCCCACCGAATACATACTTATTATTATATATTAAAGATCTTTGAGCGTGCAGATCAAAAGGCACAGAAGGCGATGTATATTCATTTTTTAAACACAGAAGACACAACTTCCTCTGATAGGCAAAAACTGATTAGAAAGCGTAATACAAATATTATTGAAAGCTCTGAAATTGAAATTGATGACTCTCTAATAAAGGGGAAAGTTTCTCCATTCCCACCCGCAACTGAAATAGAGGACAATGAAAATTGAACCTGGACCTGGTACATCAAACAGTCAAAGACGTAAACTTTATATCGCCACGCCTAATTCTACTACTAATACTCCCAAAACAAGGAACTTATTCAGTAGGAGCAAACCAGGTAGCTATCGAAATGTATTGAAAGTGCTACAACGTTAATACAATTTTTGTTTTACCCATCTCTCACTCTAAACATGGATTTCCTTCGAAACGCGAATTTGGAACAAAGTCACAACCTGCTCTAAATAATGGTAATATATATAAAAAAATAAATAAAGTTAAAAAATTCAGGTATTCCCTCCTTTAGATAATACAGAATGGGTTATGAATTTAAAAAAGCGGATTGCGGAATTAAATTTAAAATTAATGTAATTATTGAAAATCAGAAACAAATTCTGGACGTTCTGCTAAATCGTAAACAAGAAAACGGAGAAATTGGGCAAAATATGACGAGTGCTTTTCCAATACAAAATAAAGAGGATTTGAATAGACTGGAAGAAAATGTAGCCTCAGAGAAGAAGTATGCAGATCAGCTGGTAACTTATAAATTATGCATTGTATAAATAATTTATTGTATACCGTGACTTTTCGTACTTGCTTAGCAAAAAGAATTTCAAAAATTATCAACTAGAACGGTTAAAGGAACTGTTTTTAAAATAATGGTGTCCATATTTAGCAACGAATTAGGAGAAAAGTTTAGTCTGCTGGGAAAAAAGAAAAAAAAAGGCATTTGTTCATTTAAGGATCCATCAAATTATACTTCGTAAGGACATTAGATTTCTTTAAATACATTCCAATTTTGTATATGTGTAGAAGTTTTATTACTTTATATTTATAATATTTTATTATTTATATTTGTTAATTATTAATTTCTTTACTTGCTAAATTCATAGAGCCGGTACGCAGTGATCCATCAAATACAACTATATCCTCTGTCTGAGTCTAGATTGTAAGTTTCACTGTCCGTCCAATCTATTGCTTAAAATAAGTTGATTTTCATGGTAAAATATTTGGCTGCAAGAGAGTATAGTTAACTGTGTTGTTTGACAACCTATTGCTCCAAAGCGAGCATCATTTATAATTTCTGTTAGAGAGAAAAATGGCAAAAACTGTCTTTGAGTTCGATAATAATATTACGTAAAATGCTTTATACCGACTGTTTCTAAGTAGAAATTGAGAATTTGTGTAAGTTATTTCTATTTTTTTTTTCTAAAATCTAACTATGATTTCTTTAGAAAAACGTTTGATACTATGCAAAGCACTTATTTCGGCGCCACAATAAATTTTATTCCATCCGTCCGAGTATAGATTGTAAGTTTCTCTGTCCGCCCGTTCTATTGTTTAAAATAAGTTTATTTTTTGGGTAAAATATTCGACTGCAAGAGAGCATAGCTGATTGTGTTGTTTGACAACCTACTGCTCCGAAGCGAGCATCATTTATAATTTTTGTTAAAGTGAAAAGTGTCAAAAATTGTCTGTGAAATAAAATATTTAGTTCGATAATATTATGTAATATTCTTTATATCCATTGTTTTTATTTCCTTTAATCGTGCTCTTCACAAATGGTGTTATTGCAATTATTGCATATGTATTTCGTCATTCTGCGTTTCTTAGATGGATAGAAGGCACACATTCTGCGACTACTGCAGCAAATCTCGAAAAGAAAGAAGTATACGGTTGCGCTTATCGCGTTCTCTAGAATAATTTCACTAGGTATGAAGATACTATGAGTAAAGTGGTGTGAGCGCTATGATAACATTTCTAATTTGCAGAACTGTCAGGGATGGCGTCCACGAGAGATCTTTAAACATACGCACATATACTATCCACAGGTTCCACAGGATTGCTCGCAGTGCATCTGGATGGAAGTTCTCTTTGAGACGCTCGATACCCAGATATTTGGACATCCAGGTACGTAGTACAGATGTAAGAGGAGAGTTGTTGACGTCCTAGGGATGTTCCGTTAATACCACTGCGATATCCAATGTACTTCGCAGGGACGTCTTTGTGCTATGTGAGATAGAATAGATTTGCCTATTTAAGGCTATGTACTACAAGAAAATAAGTATCTTTTATTTCGTACGAAAAGAATGCGGAATTAAAATTAAATCGGTAAGCGACTAATAATATTAATTTAAAAAATAAACAAATTAAAAATTAAATTTGAAAAATTGTAAAGTAAATAAAATGAGCAAATAATACTTAAAACACAAAATAATAATTAAAATAAATAAATAAATAAATAAAATAAAAGAAATAAAAGATACAAATATATAAGAGCTAAGAACTAAAAAATACAAAGCCAAAACCACCTAAAACAAAATCGAATGCCAGTTTCAAAATGGTGTTACATCGCACTATCTGCTCCATAAACCCACGAGGCGAGCTGCTATGCTGAATACAGTTTGTAAGTTACTCCAAAATCGAACAGCACGAACAAAGTAAGAGTTTTCCATTACTGAATAATGAAAGTTTGGTATCAGCAAATCGCAACGCCTTGTGGAGCCCAAAAATTCTAATTTATTAAATAAATAGCTAGGTTTTTGTAGTATATATGAGGTTATGTAGAGATGCCAGAAGTCTGCGTAACCGGTATTGCTTTAAGGAGTAGGTAGCTACGATGTTGCGAAACATGATTGAATCTCCTAAGGCTGAAAATAAATCTTATGCAGTCATTGAAAGCCACATTTAGTTTGGTGGAACAGCAGGAACACAAGTGAAAGAAAAGGAGACAGTGAACTTTGCAGTCTTCGACAACATTAGGAAGGTCATTAATATACAGGCTGAAGATCAAAGGGCCAAGAATAGACCCTTGAGTGACATCGAAATTTAGAGGCAAAGCACCGGAAACACCATTCTTCACCTTAACCCGCTGGAATCTATCAGAGAGAAAGCTGCGGATTAAGGACACAACAGAAGAGTGAAATTCTGAGGCCAACTTTCAAAGCAAATAGGCATGATTCACCATGCCAAATGCTTTGGAGAAATCAAGTAGGACAAGAACACACAGATGGTTCCTATCAAGTGAGCTGCGAATATCAATCGTGACGTTCAGAAGGGCTGCCTCAAAACTGCGAGATTTCCGAAAATTGGACTGGAGAGTACCATCAACTTTTCCATTCCAGAATCATAGATAGCAATCCTAAAAAGCTAATTGGTCAAAAATCACCTCAGATGTATTCGTTTTAGACACAGGTACAATTGTAGCGACTTTCCAATCAGACGGAAATATCGACATGGTAAGACAAGTATTAAAAATATGGAAAATCGGCTGTATTATCAGAGGCAGAAGAAGCTAGATAAACCTAATTGGGATACTACCTGGCCCCATTGCATCAGATTTGGCAGCACCAATTACCACGATAATCTCCCTGACATCGACACATCTGAAGGCAAAAGAAGGCTGATCATTATTTGAGGGAAACATGAAACTATTTAAACCCAGATGTTCAGAACTACATGAGCAAAGGCTAGGGATAGAAGTAAAATGGAAGTTTAGTAAGACCATGGGTATGTAAAGACAGCTGATCAGCATAAATTGTCTACCGGTAGGTTACCGTATGTGAAATATGATTTCTTGGTTTGTTGTGGGAACATAAATGAAATGTATCTTAATTTATATATACGATATTCTTATGATAGTGATATTTACTTATTTTTATTTATTTTGCCTTCAATTTAAATTCTGTCTTAGGCTATTAATTAAGAGCTCATCTGTGAATTATTTCAAGTTAATAAATAACAAATTTCACCCAACACTCAGAAACCCGTTTCATTAAAGTTACGAAGAAAGGCATAAAAATGCATTAAAATTAATGAAAAGTTTCATTGAATACGAACCCATGCGAGTTTCCATAATTTTAATGATAAAAATTTCAAAATCTTAAATAAAATTAATTTCAACCGCATAATATTAAAGTTTATATATTTTAGTGTCATAAAACATTGTTCCTAGTTGTTTACTGGTTGCATGGCTAGAGAGTAGATGTACTGCCAATCATCTCCGCAGATTTTTTTAAAATCTATGGTTTTTGGGTTCTAGTTTTTATCTAATTGTATGCTCAGTTGATTTTTATAGTGCTTTTATAGTTTTAAGGTGAGAATGTCCGCAGAGGGAAGCGCTCAGTTGCAGATTCTTGGGAAGCGCTCTCGGAGCGTTTATAGGGTTGCACTCTTGGACCGCTTATAGGGAATACAGAGGGAATCCAGATAAAACCTTTCTTTATAAAAAAAAAAGTTGTATGCTGAATGCACTCCGTTTAATGTTGTGCATATTTTTTCTAAGCAAAAACAAAGCAACATTTTTATATTATAGTATATTATTAAGATATTTACATAACCACACATTTCACTTGACTACTAAAATTTCAATTAGCCACACACTTCAACTGACTAAGAATGAAAGTTCTGCTGCGCTTTCAGATGCATACGAGTAATTTTTTCACAACAAAAAACGAATAAGCCGAAACTCATAAAAGACATTTGTTTTCCCAAAGATTCCTTTGACTATGGTAAGAGAGCGTTTCGGAAAATATTGAAATATCCGCTGCGCTTTCAGATGCATATGAGTCATCTTTTCTCAACAAAAAACGAATAAGCCCAAACTCAGAGAAGAGATCTACTTCACCAAAGTTTCCTTTAGCTATGGTAAGAGAGAGCGCCTCAGAAGAGATAATTTTTGGCTATGGTGTGAAAGCGCTTCCCTCGACAAGCACTTGACATATTTCTCGTTGGGTTGTTACTAATATTTATTTGTAATGTTGATCTTAAGAATCATTGGCATTATTCCTTTGTAATGTCTGGTATCTATGAACAATAAGCAAAGAGCAACAAAACTGACAGAAAGGGCTTGCGGTCGGATTGTACATCAGACACCATCACCACTAATACAGCGTTGCCTGGTCAATGAAATTAGTCATAGTCTACAAAATAACTGATCTTCTGCAACGGTTAGAGGAAAAAGTTATGGTCAAAATCGATAGCGTAGTGGGCAGCGTAATTGGTAGGATTATACGATGTGAAGATTCTCTAGAAAAAATCATTAGTAGCAGTTGCATTAAACTATGAATATATGTAATGCAGCATTAGTGTGGGCGGAGCTGGATAGAATCGATGAATGGAAAAAATTAAAATAATGCATTGTAAAATAACATGCAGAATTTTAGAGATATCTCGCAATATAATGATTTCATAATAGTTTAATGAATGTAATGAACTCTTTTTATTTACATTAGCATCTGATTTCTTCTTATTTTAATCTTTTAAGTATGTTGATTGCAATCGTTCTTTCAGTCGTACTTCTATTACCTTTTTATTGTATTTATGTTTAAGCATTGACAGGGGCTCCAGCGAAAGTGAGCTTAGATGATTTGGTGCAGGTTTTGGACAAGGTAAGAATTTGCTGAACATTTTGTGTCAGCAGGCTGAAGGATTGAAAATATGTTCCATCAATGCGAGAGCATCCGAAATAAAATTCCGGACATCAGTAATTGGTTGCTAAACAGTGATATTCATGTAATCTTTATAACTGAAACTTGGTTGAATCATAGTATCCCATCCGCGATGTAATATCGATTCCAGGCTATAGTATATTCCGCAATGATAGAATAAATCGTGTTGGTGGAAGTGTTGGGTCAAAATTAATTAATGCTTTTGTCAGTGGCGGAGTAGAGTTCATTTGCGTTGAGTTAAATACTGGGTAGAGAAATGTGTTTTGGTAGCTGCATATAGTCCACCCAATAATTTAAGTGAAAGCAACATATGTGAGTTTGAGCATGCAT
The DNA here is from genome assembly GCA_963924295.1 of Dioctria rufipes. Lineage (NCBI taxonomy): Eukaryota > Metazoa > Arthropoda > Insecta > Diptera > Asilidae > Dioctria > Dioctria rufipes. Next base: position 172,196 of record CAWUPM010000289.1, read on the forward strand.
TGTTGTCAGCTACGCAGCGTTATGATAATGTAATAGCAGGTGGTGAATTCAATGTATATACTCCGCAGAGATCTGGTACCTCTCCAAGCTTTAAATTGTATGCAGTCAATTCATTTAGACGTAATAAGCTTCTTACCTACATATTTTCACATCTCCAATCCATATCCGCTGGACGTTCTAATGTCACTTGATACTAGTAAAGTGTTGTTTCATAGCCAAATTAGTCCACCAATTCTGTTTGATTACGATGTACTTTATTTGTGTTATAATATTGCTTTGAACTCTACCCGTACCTGCAATAGTTTTACGTACCGTGACTATCGCAATATCAATGTGCATAGTGGGTTTGAAGAAAGACGTGCTTTATCCTGGAATGATATATATTTCCCCGTCAGTGGACGAACTGGTGAAAATGTTCATATCATTAACCAGCTATCTCCACGAAAACTATGTACCTGTCGTAAGCGGCTATAAACGCTATGGCGAATGTCCTTGGTTCACGAGATAAGTAAGTGTTATTATTGCAGAACGTGAATACTTATACTGGCGATATAAACGACTGAATACTGATCGGTTGATAAATTTATACAAAATAGCTCGTAACAAAGTTACCTCAGCTATCAGGCAGACAAAGTGTTCATACTTTGGCTCTTACCTTAACCCCAACTTCAACTCAAACTTCCATGTAAGATCTTGCGTCGCTTTAGTGTTAGTGGTAAAGAAGACAAGGAATGTAGTTTCAACCCAGATGATCTTTATAATTATTTTATATATTCTTCTACCTACTCGACCGTATATTGACCCTGATACTAGAACAACCATTCAGTCGTTCAGTGATGAGCGCTCAAAGGAGTTTAGTTACCGCAATGTAAGTTTGGAACAACTGCTCAAAGTTATCTATACTATTAAATCTGATGCCAATGGTCCTGATTACTTACCTCCTCGTTTCATCAAACTTCTACTTCCTCTCTTTCATCCCTATATTCTTCATATCATTAATTCCTGCATTATTTATTCTATGTATACTTATGACTGGAAAATAGCTACGGTTTTCTCAGTAGATAAAAAGCGATAGCCTGAAGCACTCTCTTATTAGTGATCAATTAGTCTTATCTGTTTTCGGGGCAAGGTCTTGGAAAATCTTATGAACAATCAACTCGTGAACTTTTCAGATGACAATACACTTTTAACCAAATGGCACTCAGGTTTTAGGCTTCACCAGAGCTGTGAAACAGCATTTCTAAAGATAACAGCTGATTTAAAAGCTGCCTTAGTATTTTTCTTCTGTTGGAGATTTCTAATGTCTGGATTGTGTTAACCTTGTACTCTTCCTACGTAAACTCTCCAATGTTTTTAATTTCAGCGAAACCGCAATCACTCTAGTATGAAGTTTCCTACTATAATCGGTAATACATTATCCGAGGCGCTTAAGCTGTCAAATGGTGTACCACAAAGGTAAGTATTGGGCCCATTATTTTTCTAGCGTATTTTTTAACGAGCTTTCAAAAGTGGTAGAAGATGCACAGGTACATTTGTATGCTGGTGACGTACATAATTATTTAAGCAGGCCTATTGGACTTGTGGAAGATTTCATTGAACGAGTAACGAGTATACCTAGAATTTGTAAAGGGATTATTACTTAACCCATCCAAGTCCCAGTGTATTCCGTTTTACAGTGGTCCTTTGTGTAAGTCAGATATTCCAGCAATAGACCTTGATGGTGCTATGCTATAGCCAGAAATCTTGGAGTGGTGATAACCGAAACGTTGTGAAAATGTCAACCTGATATTAAACAAAATCATCTATGTTGGCCTTCGGAGGTTATGGTTTTTGCAGCATTTTGTCGCATAATATGAGAAGGAAATTGGTTAGGAGGCTTATAATACCTCATTTTATATTTGGTAGCCTAGAATACATGAACCTGGAGAGTAACTGTAAGCCCATGAGTAAAGTGGTTGTATTAGGTTAATCTTTAATCTGCACAGATATGATCAAGCTTCGCCTTTTAAATTTAGGCTGTTGGTTTGCTCCATTGATAATTATTTAAAACGTAAAGCGTTCGTATTTATTCATAATTTGATTTACAAAGGCAAGACTGATTACCGCAAAGAATTCAAATTTAATTTAATTTATACTTAATTATTCCGCATTTTCATAGAACAGTGATAGAAAATTCTTATCTTGTTCAGACTGAGCGATTATGGAATTCACGTTCTGCTCGTCTTCAGATTAAGAGCTCTGTCAATGCTTTCAACAAGAGTATTTGTTCCGTCGCGGAACAATCTTTAAATCAAAACTAAAACTACAGACTAAAATAAACTAACACTCACAAAAAAAGGCCAAAATGCCACGACGAAATTAATTTTGGTCCAACGAAGCACTCCGCAGCAAAATCTAAAAAGAAAAAACAAATACTGGTATTTACAAAATCAACAAATGGTAAAATCTCAGATCATTTACAAATTTTAAACGATCTGAGACTTTAACAAGAAACAAATACTCACTCATTAAATAAGTCAAAAATCCCGCGCCACAGTCATTTCGCCACCACCTAAAAATAAATAAAAAACAAATTATTAATAAAAGTAGATAAAATCAAAACTCAAAAGGTAAACAACTTACCCTCAACTCCAACCAAAAACAGCTGCCATGACAAATTCAAAATGGCAGCTCATAGCATAGAGAAAAATATTCCGATCAGACTATGATGATGTCACTGGGTGTCTAAAAATGATACAAATGACGCGAACGTCATGGCAACGCCACCGGAAGACACAATTCCCATTGTGTTTCTGCCTATAAATAGCGAGCTACTGGAAGTAGAAAATCACTCTCGTTTTGACTGAGCCACAAAGCAGATCGGCAGTACTGAAGCCATATTAAGCTTTGACTAAACCAATCTAAGGGAAGCATTGCACCCTAGTTACTAACCAAATTTATTAATTTATTTATGATTTCAGCATCCCACTGGGAGTTTTATGACCCCAGCAAAATCTATATGAGCAGGTCGTTGACGCTCATTCTGACCAACCCCATCTGTCATTAAATAGATTAATAAAACATCCCTTTCTATTTTTACAGACTAAGGAGTAAACCTCGTCAGGGGAAACCACACCAGTAGAAAATTAAGAACATTGAAATAAAATTAGATTTTTAAGTACGTGAATTATTTGCAGAATTAGTGAATTGAATTGAAATCAAAGTACTTGAATTTTCTAGTATATGAGATTTATTTTGTGATAAATAAAAAAAGGGAATTTTGCTATTTTGAACTCAACCTGTCTTATCAATCATCAAACCAGCACCTGCCCCTGTTTTATGCTAAGCCCTTATTGGGACTTAACATTGGTCCTTCGAGCCGGTTAAGACTGGAAGATTTTCAAAATGGCGGATGTCGCTAGTTTGACATTGTCACTAATAGCTCTTAACGATCAAATAAAAAAAGCCGCCATAAATCACTCCAAGGCGGGTAGTGATGCGAAACAAGGCAAGAAATACTATGCAGCACGCATAGAATCACTTGAAAAACTCTGGAAATCGTTCACAGATCTGCATGTAGCAATCTGGTCTACCAAAAATGGCGCTAAAAGCGACTATGCCAAAGGAGAATTATATGAGGAGACCGAACTCATATATATAGAACTCCTATACACTCTATTACAGGAATTAGAAAGTTTATTCCCAGCACTCCCTCCTAACACAAACACAAATGAAGCCAGAGTTCAGTCAGTACGACTCTCAAAGCCAGAGACGTGGCTCCCACCAATTCATAGAAAGACATTCGACGGTAATTAAAAATCATGGCGGACATTCCATTATCTATTCAGTTCATTAATTCACACTGGCCTAAACATATCCAAGGTTCAAAAGCTTCATTACATGAAGCTCAGCGTCGCTGGCGAAGCCGAACGCTTACTACGTCAGTTCGAAGTAACGGAAGCGAATTATAATAAGGCAAGGGAATTCTTAAAAAAGAGATAAGATAACAAACGGGTTCAAGTCAACACACACTTAAAAACTTTACTAAATCAGACACCAATAAGAACAGAGTCTGCCCATGCCATTCGCTCTCTCTTAGACCAGACAGAAGAAAGCTCACGAGCTCAAATACTTAGAATTGCCCATTGTTCAAAAAATTAACTTCAGCATCAAGGCTGCAATTTGTGCAACAGTTTAAACTTTGCAAAAATTGTCTCGCTTCAGGACACAACATCAATAATTGTCCCCGCCACAAAACCTGCTTCCTGTGTCACAAACGGCACAACACATTACTAAACGTAAATCAATCTCTTGAAACAAAAAACGAGATAACAAACATTGACCAGAGACAAGCAGAACTGAAGATTAACCAACCTAGTGGCAGTAGTGAGCCAACCTAACTTTTCATAACGAATATCAACCGTGCATTATTGTCATTAGCTCTCGTTCACATCGAGCTCCGAACGGACAAAAACACCAAATGAGAGCACTGATAGATTCAGGCTCCAAAGTTTCATTCATCACAGAAGCGGCAAGCAGACGTATGAGACTCCCGAAAAACCCTATCAAAATCAAGGTAACAGGGTTAGGCAAAACGCAAACAGCTTCCATAAAGGCACAAAAGTCATTTAAACTAAGGTCACTCCATACAAATTTCGAAACAGATATAGACGCATTCATATTAAATCAAATAACAGATTTCATACCAGCTGACACGAGAGACAGCAGAAAATTGCCTTATCTGCAGCATCTACTACTAACGGATCCTAAATTTTACGCGCCCGGCCCAACTAACATTTTACTAGGAGCTGACATATACGCCGACATAATTGAAAACGGAATTATTAAGGGTGCTCCTGGAGAACCCACAGCACAGCACACTCAGCTAGGCTGGATCTTAATGGGTAAATCTAGAAAAACTGACAGCATCAATAACATTAACGCGCTCACTAAACAGGTGACAGACAATGACAAGTTGAGTCAACAACTGAAAAAGTTCTGGGAATTAGAGGAAATTCCACAAAGAATAATCCATCCCGATGATGAATTATGTGAGGAAAAATACAAAGAGTCACATCACCGTTTAAGCCATGGAGCTTACCTAGTCAATTTACCCTTCAAAATCGAAAACGGACCAGATCTAGCGCAGACCAGACCCATGGCAATAAAACAGTTTTTTTTTCAGCTAGAACAACGCTTGAAAAAACATGCAGAAATGTACACCGAATACAAGGCATGCATAAAGGAATATCAAAGACTAGGACACATGAAGGAAATCCCGCCAAGTCAGATAAAAACTGAACAGAGCATGGCCAGAGCAAACCAAATCCAGCACTATTATTTACTTTACCATGCAGTCATCAAAGAATGTTCCACCACCAAGATCGAGTCGTGTTCAACGCATCAGCCACGTCATCGAACGGTCAGTCATTAAACGAGCAAATGTTAGTAGGTCCAACAATACAACCCACATTATGGGCCATAATTCTAAAATGGCGTCTATATAAGTACGAACTAACAGCCGACATCGAGCAAATGTACAGGATGATACACATGTATCCAAACCATCAGGAATACGAAAGGATTATATGGAGGAATAGCCCAGACGAGCCCCTAAAGGATTTTCGTTTGACAACTGTCACATTTGGAACAGCAGCAGCTCCATATCTGGCTATTCGAATACTCCATCAGCTGGCCAACCATGAAGAGCACAGTTTTCCACTCGCTCCCAAAAGTACAAGAACAGAATTCTACGTCGGTGATCTGCTGACTGGAGCACACGACATTAGTACAGGCTTATCACTGCAAAGGGAACTCATCAGTATACTAAGCAAAGGAGGATTTAACCTCAGGAAATGGACAGCCAATAGTCCAGAATTATTAGCTAACATTCCGATAACAGATCAGGAAGTCAAACCCATCCTAAATCTATCAGAAAAAAATACGATAAAAACTCTCGGGCTAAAACAGAATCCTATGACGGAAGAGTTTAGCTTCACTAGTAAGCCAACAGTAGCAAAAGACAGCTACACCAAACGAAGCATTCTCTCAGAAACATCAGCTTTGTTTAATCCACTAGGATGGCTAGCCCCATGCGTCATACTTGCGAAAATCCTCATTCAAAGGCTATGGCTAGGTGGATATGCTTGCGACGAACCATTACCACCCATATTAATTCAAGAATGGACCGACCAAATATCAAAGGGGACTCCAACATGTCAAATTCATAAAAATGCCCAGATGGATAAAATATGCACCAACCATAAAAAATAGGCAGCTACATGGATTCTGCGATACGTCAACACAGGCCTACGCTAGCGTCGCGTTCATTCGAATAATCGATGAAAATGACACGGTCATAACACAGCTGCTGACATCCAAAACGCGCGTCGCTCCCACAAAGACAACATCACTACCCAAATTGGAATTATGTGGAACTCTCATTTTATCACGCCTTCTAAAACAGATAAAAAACGACATGAAACTGCAAGACATAACAACCGCCGCATTGTGCGATTCTGAGATCACGTTTTTCTGGATACAAAGCCATCCGACGCGATGGAAAACGTTCGTCGCTACTAGAATTGCAGAAATCCAAGAGAACATCCAGCCACAACTCTGGCGTTTCGTGCCATCAAAGGCTAATCCCGCAGATTGCGCCATTCGAAGATTGTACCCCAGCGTGCTCAGTAACTAAGAGCTCTGGTGGAACGGCCTCTCTTGGCTTCAGCAACATGCTGACAGGTGGCCACAACAACACATAACTAACAAGTGTCTTGAACTTGAGTCGCGAAAAGTCAATGCCCTGATTTGCACAGATAACCAAATCGACTGCTTAAACAAGTATTCATCATTTCACAAACTCATACGCATCATCGCATATTGCAGAAGATTCTACTTGAATTGCCGGACAACTTCAACAAATCACAAGAATGGTTATCTAACATATGATGAACTTCGACAGGCAGAAGCAAAAATCGTCACACAAATACAAAAACAAGCATTTACTGACGAATATGAAAGTCTAGTCAAACGGAAACCAATTCCAAGCAAAAGTCGACTATTAAGCTTGAACCATTTTTGGACACCAATAAAATCGTTCGAGTGGGTGGCAGACTTGAAAATGCCATCTTAACTTACGATCAAAAACATCCGATGATTCTACCCGATAATCATCGCGTGTCCAAAATAATCTGTCAACACGTCTCACCAAATAAATACAACTCTGCTGGTTGACAAGTAATCAGCTGGCCCTTTTGACTCGACCGGCTGCCGCTAGTTCAGTGGAGATGGGCTGGTTCGTTGTTCTTAACTTAAGGGCGCCACTCAATTGTTAATATGGCGGAGACAATTGAGAAACTCCAAGAAATCAATGAGAACACAATTTTTTTTTTTAAACACTTAAAATAATTTAATAAAAAATAAAAGAAATGGTAAAATGTTCGAAAGAAACAAAATAAAATTCAATCAAATTAAATCACAACAAATGAAATAGTTACTAAAATAATAATGTTATGTATGATAAGAGAATACATGCAAATTTCCGAATATAAATAGGTAAACTACGTGTGTAAGATCTCATTAATACAGGACTCATTGGAAATAAGAAAAATTATGATAAACCAAAAATTCTGAACCAAAATATCATGCAAATGCGAAAATATATGGGTAACTAACATTAAAAAAAAATAAAATGCATATATAGAATTTCATATAAAAAAAAATAACATGTGATTCCCCCAAAAAAAAAAATCGAGCAAACTCAAATATACGGTACAAGCCAAACACGAGGTGGAGATCTCAGGGTGAAGCGCAAACAAAAGGGTAGACTACTCCAATTTGTCTTTTCGAAATTTAATAAAAATTCTAAAATTTTGGACCACGAATCACTATGCACAATGCTATAAAAAAATTATTCATGGAACTTATCCTTTATTTTTCCGATGCGATACTCCCTCCGCTACCCCGGCTTCCTTTCCTCGTGCCCTTATCGGTTCATCAACTCACATGTGCACTATTAGATTGTGGGGCCATCCCCAACGGCAATGTCTTATGCCAGTTTATACCCAGAAGATGTTCGGCACAGGAAATTTGTTCCCAGCGGCTTCAGCATGAAGATTTGTTTGTGCGATACTACGACATTGACAGGTTACGTTAATTTTTGTTTAGGTTCCAGATATGGCGAAGTCCCTGCATTAATCACTTATTTTCAGGTAAACTGGTCTACAATACTCTCGTCGACGAAACCCACTGACGTGCGGTGCAGGAATATTGTACTTCAGGTAGCTTGCGACGGGTCTCACGAATTCCGTTCATATATCCCATTGTTGCCGTGATGGACCGACAGTAGCATTTGGATTGCAAGCAGTAGGCAGCATCGTGGAAGTACAGCCGGATAATCAACTAATGGCTTTCACTAATGCTTGTTCTATATTTCAGGTGCAATTCATCAAGTAGCATTAAGTTCAATTAAGTTGTAGCTATAAGAGAAATAGTGATTCGTAGCCTCAGGTATTCATAAAGAAACTAATTACTAAGAGTTATAAGTTAGACTACAAGCTAGGATTTACAATCTTCTAATATAGGTTTCAAACAATTAATTTATATTTACGATGATCTTCTCTCCCGGGTGGATGTCGAACAATAATAAATTATTTTCAGCATACAACAAGGACGTTGTTTTTAATGTCTAAAGCTTCCTCAATCCCTCTGGGGGCCAGTAAGTTTGCCTGAGGCAGTACTCCGGGTGTATTTTATACTCAACTCTGATAGACACAGTGAAAGTTGCTTTTATCCCTCGAATTCCATTGATGAGCTAAATGATCAGTATCGTCGTTGAAATGGTAGTTTAAGCTTCTTGTGACACCGTCTTCTATAATCGCCGTCTTTAACTTAAGGACTGGAGTGGCTATCGTCGTCAGAACTCTTGAGGGGTCCTTGTGGAGATATAGAGTCCTGAAACAAAAGAAAATTTCCTTGCAGCAACATTCGAATGAAAACACATAACATATTGGACAATACAAAGGATAAGTGGTTCACAAATTGTGCAACATTTACTTTCTCTCTCCGACATTGGGCTTCAAAAATTTCAGCCGTGACATGCCTCCTCTTCCTCCGGGAGATTTCGAAGAAATTTCACTAATAATGGTCTTCCTCTGCTTGCCTCAACAAGGGTTGTAAATATGGAAACTGTGATCATAGCATTAGCTTGACTATTTAGAGTTACACATCTCCGAAATAACCTTGACAAAAAGAATTTACTTCTTCACTCCACTAGCGGAATTTATTTCCTACTACTAGACATTATCTGGGCCTACCTGTGTCGTTCATAGTTCTTTTACTCTTCGGACTCTTCTGCACGATCCCAATACCATGCACCCACCGACTCCAAAGCTTGCTTTTCATTTTAGTCTCGCTTATGGTCACCTCAGAGAAAAGGGTCAGCAATGAAACTTAGGGAATCAAAATTTCCACCAATCTTACAACTGGACCACTGGACTTTGCGTTATGTGCAATCCCAACACCATGAACCAAACGACTCTCTGTACCGATTGGGATGATAAGACTGAATAGATACGTCCTTTACGGCTGATACCACCGACTCACGCTGTGAAGACCTCTATATTGGGTCGAAAGGATGGGAGAAAAAGGGGAAATGTACACTAATCAAAGCTATCCTGACCCGAGTGATACACCTTCAGGTCCTTCTCATGCCATCTGCCTGCGTGTTTACCTCTGCCGTCTTGCAACTCATATGTCCATGGGGAAAGTACTTTTACCACCGTGAAGGGTCCAATATATTTGGGGGCTAATTTGGCGTTAAAGAACTTTGAAGCATCCGATAGAACGTAGTTCTTACGCCAAACTCTATCATTAGCATAAAACCGCTGATCTCTCCTGCGTAGATCATAATTACATTTGGATACTTTGGAAGCCTTCAGTAATCTGTCTCGAATATCTTTCCTCACATTGTCTAGCGCGGCCGATCTCTCCACGGCATTAAATACATTTCCCGTTTTAAAGTGCTCATAATCCTTACCGTTTATTATCATCTCTTTCCCGAAATTCGCGAAATAAGGTGTCAGTTTTATTACTTCGTGCATGGACGTACGGATGGCACAGCCAATTTTGGCCACATATAGATCCCATTTCTTATGGTTATCCGAAACGTACGCTCGAAGCATGGACTTAATTTCCTGATTTATTCTCTCAGCAGGATTTGCTTGGGGATGATAAAGCGCAGTATAGTTAATTGTCGTCCCGTACTCTTCACACAATCTCTTGAAGTCCCTACTTCTAAATTGCGTGCCATTGTCGCAGACTAAAAACCTGGGCACTCCAAAAAGTAAAAACACGTTATCCTCTAAAGCTTGACAGATTTCTGGGGTACTTGCTGATCGTAAGGAAAACAATAAAGGGAATTTAGTGAGCTGATCGACTACTGTTAGAATATATTTATAGCCTTTACTAGATCTAGGGAGAGGACCGATCAAATCAACATTTAGGGATTCCCACGGATTATGAACGATGCTTCTGGAAGCCATGAGACCAACCCGCTTCTGATGTTCTGGTTTGATAGCCTGACAAATTGGACACCGCTTTACATATGATGCTACGTCTGCCCTCATTTTTGGCCAGTAAAATTTCTGAGTAAGCCGACTGTACGTTTTCTGAATTCCTCGATGTCCGGACGTTGGTAGGTCATGAGCGTTACTTATTACACCCTTCCGTTCTTCCTTAGGGATTACCTGCTTCCAACTGTCATTACATGAGCTTAATTCCGGATATTCGGGTCGGCAATGTTTCCATAATACATTATTCTGAAGCTTCCAGTCAGGAAACTTTGCGGAATTCTTTTGAATTGCTTCAATCATTCTCGCATACCACTTATCTCCCACTGACTTACTTCCGACACAATCTACGACTGGCACTGATATTGATAAAAGGTCTGGCAACAGGTGTTCTTTACCCTTCCTGTGAATTATTTCAAATTCGTATTGTTGGAGGCGCATCGCCCATCTCGCTAACCTCCCCGTGGGGTCCTTCAGGTTATGCAGCCATACCAGTGAGGCATGGTCTGTGACCACTGTGAAATGGGTACCTTCAATATAAGGACGCAATTTCTCTATGGCCCATAAGACTGCCAAACATTCACGTTCGGTGGTGGAGTAATTCCTCTCGCATCGATTGAGTGAACGGCTTAAATATGCTATGACTTTATCGTCGCCATTGATGCGCTGCGTGAGAACGGCGCCTAACCCATTCTCACCAACAACATATCCTAAATACTTTAGTTCAGATCTACAAAATTCGCACTTGTCATAATTTATGACCAGTCCCGCCTTATGCAACCTATTAAGGACTTCTTCCAATACTTCCTTATGCTCCTCGAAAGTCTGCGTCACTATGATGACGTCGTCTAAGTACACAAACACTTTCGATTCAAGCTCACCCGATAATACCCGATCGATTAGCCTTTGCCAGGTTGCAGGTGAGTTACTAAGTCAGAATGGCATGCGACAAAACTGAAAGAGACCTCTCCCTGGGACAGTTAATGCTGTGTACTGTTTCGAAGACTCCTCTACTGGGACTTGCCAGAACGCAGATTTTATGTCAAGTGATGACATGTATTTGGCATCTCTCAATTTGTCCAACGTAGCTGAGATATATGGCAGTGGATAAGCATCCTTCCTGGTGACCTTATTAAGCTTCCTGAAATCGACACAAAACCGATATTTCCCATCTTTTCTCTTCACCATTACAACTGGTGATGACCATGCACTGTCAGATGGTTCGACTACTCCACTTTTCGGCATATCGTCTAGCTCTTCATTAATAATTTTCTGTATCGCGGGAGATACAGGATAGTAACGCTGTTTGATTGGCTGCGCATCAGTGCGTATCACATGTTCGACTTGATTCGTTCGTCCAAGACCAGTACCCATCTTATGTTTAGCCATGGCGATCAGATTTTCCAACTCTTCTTTCTGTACTGTTGACAGTTTTGAGTGGTTCTGTAAAGCGCTAACGTTACACTCGTCCGGCTTATCTAAAAAGTGCCAAGAATTGTTCTGGAAGTTCGTTTGTATACTCATCCCCTTCCAGAAATCAATTCCAAGAATTATAGTGTGCGGAAGATCTGGTATTATTAAAGCATCGCACACTTTGACCAGGCCCTCCAGTTCTATAGGTATGCTCACTTCTCCGCTGACATTCACAAAACCCCCATTAGCTAGGCTTACTCTAGTTGCACTTGTCGATCTCACCCTCAGCCCCATGCCTTTCAACAGTTCAGATCCGGGTCCACCTACTATAGTTTTTGATGCCCCTGAGTCCAATAATCCACAAAAATTTATTCCAAAAATCTTAACTCTTAAGTGAGGACGAACGTCGTTTGCGCTAAAACGTAATCCATAAGAATGCTAAGTTCACCCGTGCACTCTATTTCCCAAACCTTTTAAAGTGGTGACTCTTTGCCGATTGCTCGACTTGTCGCTTAATTTCGAGCTCCCTGGTCGTTTCCCGCCCTTGGTGGTACCTCTCTGCTTACCGTCCCTCCTGCATGCTGACCTCGACGAGTGCACATAGTACAATTTGGTCGAATTACTCCTGGTGCCCCACAACCAAAACACTTTATATCCCTCCTACAGGATCGGGCTAAATGTCCTATTTTACCGCACTTGAAACATTTCCTATCATTAGGTTTGGCTGGAACAGTGACCTCTGATACAGTTCGAGAAGATTACTATTCCTCTTATGTGGAGGTGGTACGAACGTTTCCACCGAAGTTCTCACTGACTCTAGCCGTCTTCCCAATTCCACAAGGTCTTCGGTTGTCTTTACTTCCGTTAAACCAAACTGGGCCTGGTAGAACGGGCTAATGTTTCGCTGTAATACCTTCAATTGTTGACTCTCTGATAATGGAACAGTCAATCTGGAGAACATATTTGAGATTACGGCGATATACATGCCGATGGTTTCATAATTTCCCTGAGTCCTCTTCTTAATCTCTTCGAGGAGACGGTCATCATAATCTGACGGCAGGAACTCTTTTTTCAGCTCACGTACTATATCCACCCAAGAATGAAATTTAGTCTTGTTTGCCCTATACCAAATCAAAGCCCTTCCGGTGAATAGGTCTAATGCTGATCGAAATAGCTGTTGTTTACTGATTCCCCTAGCGTCTGCCAATTCATTTATCCTTTCTAAAAAGGAGTTTAGTGACTGGCTCTGCTCACCGGTATATTTTATTTCCCATTTGTACAATGGCACTCGAGACTGGCCACCAGTCATTACTCGGGCAGTTGTGGATAGCTCCAATTCAGAGAGATCATCCTCGTCCTCGTCCCCATCTGCTTTAAGCTTCAACGACCCTAAAGCTAAGATCAATTCCGCACGAACCCTGCTTCTTTCTTTCTGCTGGTCATCACCACTCGCCTCTACCCTACCTAATCGACCTAAGGCCCATTCGATTTTTGTCAGAACTTTCTTATATTCTGAACTACTGGAATCCCCTTCAAATTTATCAAGAAGTTCCCTCACCTCTTTGACTACTTTCCTTAATGCTTCCATGTCTTCAGCGAACTCATAAGGGTAAGGGTCTACGACCAATTGCCTGCCATCTCTCTCGGCCTTTAAAGCTAATCGTAGAGTCTTCCTCATTTCGTCTACATTCGACACTGGAAGACCCCTAATAATGTGTTCGTAAGTCAGCTAGTCTGTATTGAGCCTATTAATCTCCATTTTGTGATCCCTGCCGATACCAGTCCGAAGCAATCAAAGAAGTTACGAATTAGGAACAAAACACTCAAGGGCTCCAGACCATGTATGAAATGCACAAAGTGGTAATGTTAACTCAGCAATTCAGAGGAAGAGAATAACGAAGAAAGGAAAAACCATGAATTTGCCAATTTAAAGAAGTAAGCCAGATACTAAATAGAGCTAGACTTAGCAACAAAAAATATAGTGTAAATACTAGAGATATTTTTAAGCCCAAATGAAAAAGTGTGTGAGCCCAGACAAAGAGCGCCCAACCTTAGCTGTAGGTATTTAATATTCTGTCCCCAATGAAGCACTGTATAGCAAAAGAAACAAATTGATAGAGGTAGCTACTTTATGAAACAAACCAAGGTAAATTAACAACAACACGAAGGATTTCCGAAAGCAAACTCGACGACAGGAGGACAATGTATGGAAGTAGAAAGAGTAAAAAAATACAGCTGATCTACTCAAAATTGTTAAAAATAAATATTGAATCGCGGAACATTAAAAAAAATTAATAAAATGTCTAGTATGTAATATGTAGGGAAGTGGCGAACGGTCCAGCGTCACCAACCAGATCACTTCAGTTCAAGAAATATCTTCCACCCCGATTTACCACTGGAAACAAGCAAAGATTCAAGTTGGAAGTCGACGTTGGACTCAAATTGTTAAGATAAATGGTAGCGTCTCGAAAAGGAGGGAAAAATATGGCACCTAACCACTTTAAGGTGACGTGAAATCAAAAGAACGAAAAATTGTTAATTATATAAGCTGCCTTTGTATCCATCAAGTTGCTTATTATTTTACTGCTTCAATTGCCAATCTGCGAATATTTTCTCCACACGTCACGTCGGTAAAATGAATCAAATAATTAAAACAATTCTCATTTATGAGGGCAATGGCGTGAGATACTGGATCCACCACACAAGTTTGTTTATTCGGCCAAAAATAATATCTACAAGTCTACTTTATTTAATTATTCAACAATTCAACAAAAAAACTTTAAAACCTTATATATCCAAAGTCACTCAAATTGGGAAAAATACATCAGCTCACACAGGTTAACCTAGTTACCCGACTATGGTATAAATAGCCTCACAGTTGAAGAAAATTTCGCATACGATTATAAAGAGAAATTCAATTACTCTGGTGCCATTCAAAGATAAAGGAATCTATTCTGGCTGTGAGCATGTAGTCGATTAAAATTGTAAAGGATTGCGAAAGAATGTCACACCAGTGTGGTACCAAACTTAAAAGCGGCTCGCAAAAAAAAATTAATTTGATGAAACTGCCAGAATTCTACAACGGACCTGTAGGGAGTTTGCACAAAATCGCATCGAACAGAAGTACCCGAATGAAGTATTACTGCTACGTTAAACTGCTCACGCACTATTAAAAGGAATAAATCGAGCATTGAATTTGTTGCCGTAATTCCATTAATGAAGGGACTACGAAATAAACTGTTCGGTGCTACCTTGTTAGGAAAATTAAGTCGAGATTCGTTGGGACTATTAGCAGGTTCCAGTCTCTCAAGTTATGTATATCGTTCCTTATTTGCATCCGGGCGTTATATTCCCCATGCACCAGTGAAATCACTACTTCCGAGTTATTAGTGACGAGCTGTAATTTTATAAAGGAAAATCAATTCTACTGTCGCGGACTTTATCTTTATGCTATTGTTATTCTAACAATGCAACGCATCTAATTGCTAAAAGAAATTGAATTCTGGAGAGATATCTCACTGTTTTGAATCATAAGATAGTACAGTCCGTTCCAAAGTCCGAGATAAATGAGACAATAAATATGTAGAACAAATGAAAATGAATAGTAAGGCAAACGGAACCAAGAAACAAGTTTGATATTAAGAACAGCGATGGGTTTGCACTCATATAAGCTGATGATGCAAACGATTCTAGAAGTAGCTTCAAGCCGAATCGAAATTTTACGTATACCCAAGTCAGGATAAAACAGTAGAATAGAAAACTATTCCGAAGTGTTGCGATCTGGTCCTCAAATGCAGCCCAAAACGAAAATAGATTTTCCGGGGTGTAGGTTAGACCAATTAGATAATAAAAGCTTATTCGTAACACTAAACACTTTGAGAGAAGGAGGATTGAACGTTCCTCTGCTAATCACTGTAAAATCCAGGCGTCAACAATTAGAGATAGTCTAGGGCTTATGCCTCCAAATAAACGTCAGCACCAGGTAATTATTTAATTCGATCACTAAAGCACTAAAATTTAGCTAGTTTGCTTGAGTTGAGATTGACTATTAAGCAAAGCAAGAGTAATCATTTGTTTAGTATGCAAGAACATATATAAATATACCATATAATTAAATTAAAACACTTTAGCCTAAGCAAGCACTTATCGCAGCGTATAAAGATCCAAGAGCCAATTCGTCACGTTAGGGAGGAAGAGGATAGCACTGTTCGACGTAATGTACATATAACAAATTTACAAAATTTCCAATTATCCGATCAATCTATAGTCGAGGTACTCGCTTCAGCTCCATATATTTACTTGCTTCAACTCCGTTACGCACTACTGGAATTTGAAAAATAATAACAAGTCATGAAATAAAGTAAGTGCGTCGATAAACAAAGCCCCCTTTGAAAGTATTATTGGCTACTCCTTTACTAATCAAAGAGACATACAAAATGATTTGATTTTGTTTCCAACAAAATATATAACAACTTCATGTCTTGTCCGGATCATCCAACATCAATAATTCACGTAATAGTTCCGAACTACGATTAGGTACAAAAGCCCAGGTATAATGTTACAAATGGCCCCACGTTGGGCGCCAAAAATTCTTGTCACCACGTCTCACCAAATAAATACAACTCTGCTGGTTGACAAGTAATCAGCTGGCCCTTTTGACTCGACCGGCTGCCGCTAGTTCAGTGGAGATGGGCTGGTTCGTTGTTCTTAACTTAAGGGCGCCACTCAATTGTTAATATGGCGGAGACAATTGAGAAACTCCAAGAAATCAATGAGAACACAATTTTTTTTTTTAAACACTTAAAATAATTTAATAAAAAATAAATGAAATGGTAAAATGTTCGAAAGAAACAAAATAAAATTCAATCAAATTAAATCACAACAAATGAAATAGTTACTAAAATAATAATGTTATGTATGATAAGAGAATACATGCAAATTTCCGAATATAAATAGGTAGACTACGTGTGTAAGATCTCATTAATACAGGACTCATTAGAAATAAGAAAAATTATGATAAACCAAAAATTCTGAACCAAGATATCATGCAAATGCGAAAATATATGGGTAACTAACATTAAAAAAAAATAAAATGCATATATAGAATTTCATATAAAAAAATAACATGTGATTCCCACTAAAAAGAAACCGAGCAAACTCAAATATACGGTGCAAGCCAAACACGAGGTGGAAATCTCAGCGTGAAGCGCAAACAAAAGGGTAGACTACTCCAATTTGTCTTTTCGAAATTTAATAAAAATTCTAAAATTTTGGACCACGAATCACTATCCACAATGCTATAAAAAAATTATTCATGGAACTTATCCTTTATTTTTCCGATGCGATACTCCCTCCGCTACCCCGGCTTCCTTTCCTCGTGCCCTTATCGGTTCATCAACTCACATGTGCACTATTAAATTGTGGGGCCATCCCCAACGGCAATGTCTTATGCCAGTTTATACCCAGAAGATGTTCGGCACAGGAAATTTGTTCCCAGCGGCTTCAGCATGAAGATTTGTTTGTGCGATACTACGACATTGAATGGTTACGTTAATTTTTGTTTAGGTTCCAGATATGGTGAAGTCCCTGCATTAATCACTTATTTTCAGGTAAACTGGTCTACAATACTCTCGTCGACGAATCCCACTGACGTGCGGTGCAGGAATATTGTACTTCAGGTAGCTTGCGACGGGTCTCACGAATTCCGTTCATATATCCCATTGTTGCCGTGATGGACCGACAGTAGCATTTGGATTGCAAGCAGTAGGCAGCATCGGGGAAGTACAGCCGGATAATCAACTAATGACTTTCACTAATGCTTGTTCTATATTTCAGGTGCAATTCATCAAGTAGCATTAAGTTCAATTAAGTTGTAGCTATAAGAGAAATAGTGATTCGTAGCCTCAGGTATTCATAAAGAAACTAATTACTAAGAGTTATAAGTTAGACTACAAGCTAGGATTTACAATCTTCTAATATAGGTTTCAAACAATTAATTTATATTTACGATGATCTTCTCTCCAGGGTGGATGTCGAACAATAATAAATTATTTTCAGCATACAACAAGGACGTTGTTTTTAATGTCTAAAGCTTCCTCAATCCCTCTGGGGGCCAGTAAGTTTGCCTGAGGCCGTACTCCGGGTGTATTTTATACTCAACTCTGATAGACACAGTGAAAGTTGCTTTTATCCCTCGAATTCCATTGATGAGCTAAATGATCAGTATCGTCGTTGAAATGGTAGTTTAAGCTTCTTGTGACACCATCTTCTATAATCGCCGTCTTTAACTTAAGGACTGGAGTGGCTGTCGTCGTCAGAACTCTTGAGGGGTCTTTGCGGAGGTATAGAATCCTGAAACAAAAGAAAATTTCCTTGCAGCAACATTCGAATGAAAACACATAACATATTGGACAATACAAAGGATAAGTGGTTCACAAATTGTGCAACATTTACTTTCTCCCTCCGACATTGGGCTTCAATAATTTCAGCCGTGAGAAATCATCGATTACATCCGTTTGTACACTTTGCACGGAGGTACGCAACTTGTCCTCAACACCCTAATTGGTATTGGTTAGTAAATGCCAGTAACGCGATCAGACAACGAACTTACCATTGCATAACATGCTTTCGAATTAAACCAAAGATATCAAATCAATTAATGGGGAAGTTACCGTCCCCAAGAACAACGCCATCTCTGGCATTCGAATACACTGGAGTAGACTATGCTGGTTCAATCGACATCAAAACATCAAAAATACGAAATGCCAAAATTACAAAGGCATATCTCAGTATATTTGTATGTATGGCCACCAAAGCTATATATATTGAGATTGTGACAGAGCTCACAACAAGAGCATTTATCGCAGCCCTCAAATGTTTTACCAGCAGAGGAGGACTATGCAGACACTTGTACTCCGATTGTGGTACAAACTTAATTGGAGCTAGCAAAGAACTGTCATGCTAGTTGCAAAAACTGTCATGTCAGCTCCCATATGACATCTCGAATGACATCACATTGACAGGAATCACTTGACATTTGAATCCGCCAGCAGCTCCTCACTTCGGAGGGCTATGGGAAGTCAGCGTGAAGTCAATAAAAACACATTTAAAGAGAACACTACAAAACACCACACTCACATACGAAGAACTATCGACGGTCATATGCCAGATAGAAGCATGTGCAAACTCTCGACCATTGATACCACTCTCAAATGACCCAATGACTACAACGTGCTGACACCCGGTCATTTCTTGACAGGCCGGAATATCAAAGCTATTCCAGAGCCATCTATAATAGAAAGCTGCAATCTACTTAGACGATGGCAGTACGCACAAATTTTGACAGAACAGTTGGTGAAGAAATGGTCAATCGAATACATCCACAATATGCAACAACGCACAAAATGGAGAAATACGAAAACCAATTTAAGGATCAATGACTTGGTTTTACTTCAAAACCAACCATGCCCACCGACAAAATGGTTACTAGGAAGAATCACAAATATCCATACATGGGCTGACAACGACGTCAGAGTCGCCACAGTAAAAACTGCATCACAAGAATACTGTCGTCCGATCAAAAAATTATTTAAATTACCAACGGCAGAAGAACAAAAAACCAGCAACGAAAGCCAGGAGTAATTTACTACCTTGTTGCCCACACGTCACAACAGAAGAAAAATTACAGCGCCATCTAATGAAACCATAATAAAATAAAGTGCCGATAATGCAGCGCACCAGCAGAAAAATCGGAAATCACTAATCAAATGCGCCAAAAATTTGACAACCTCCCAAGAATGCAGAAGCGGCAAAGGAACTACACAGTTTTTTTTTATGTTTTATTTTATTTGTAATTATCTATTTTCATTTTTATTTTTACTTGTAAGTTCGATCGCTTAATTTTCATTTTTTTATTATTTGTCTTTTATTTTTGCACAACTTACAAACTTTTTGATACTTTGTTGTCATTTATTACTTTGTATTTTTGTTTGTTTTTGTTGACCTAGACGACTGCCTAGATATCGACGACGATCCGGACCTTGAAAGTTCTTTGAAGGACAAGCTCCGTATAACAGATATGCCCAGGCGCCAGAAGACGTACTTACCGCCCTTCGAAGCCCTACAGGCACGTCCAAAAATTAGAAATCTGGCTGACGAAATAGCCACCAGAAAACCTACAAGGCCAGCTAGACCTCCTACAGGGGCAAGCAAAAAAAATCGCCAAACACCAGAACGGCCTCTTGAACTTGTGGCTAGCACCACATCATACAAAAGCACGAATCGTTAAAGGGCAGCACTGACGACCTTTACCACAACAACAACGGCGGCAACGACAACGCTTCACGACATGCCGCACGACAGCATTGATGGCTCCATCGACATCACCATTGGATGAATCACAAAAGGGGGTTGCCTTAATGCCTCAAGAGCAACACCCGACTCCAGCACCAATTAGGCATTTATAAAGCCGCCAGCCAATTTTATTGTCGATCCTCGGCTGTGGGAGCAAATACAACACCAAAACATCCCATGGGTAAAGATTATGGCAACTAGAAAATGCTACCGTATACCAACGGAGGACGGAGATACACTTCGTTTCCTGAAATTAGCAACAAGACAAATCAGGGTTCGATTACAAGTGAAAACCAGTAACGTAAGTCCACACAATTTATTTTTTTTTCTCTTTCAAACAACAAATGGACTTAACATAATTCCTCCTTTTTCGAGAGGCGGGAGGATGTTTCGTCGCGGAACAATCTTTAAATTAAAACTAAAACTACAGACTAAAATAAACTAACACTCACAAACAAAGACCAAAATCCCACGATGAAATTAATTTGGTCCCACGAAGCACCTCGAAGCAAAATCTAAAAAGAAAAAACAAATACTGGTATTTATAACATCAACAAATGGTAAAATCTTAGATCATTTAAAAAATTTTAAACGATCTGAGACTTTAACAAGAAACAAATACTCACTCATTAAATAAGTCAAAAATCTCGCACCACAGTCATTTCGCCACCACTTAAAAAGAAATAAAAAACAAACTATTAATAAAAGTAAATAAAATCAAAATTTAAAAGGTAAACAACTTACCTTCAACTCCAACCGAAAACAGCTGACAAATTCAAAATGGCAGCTCATAGCATAGAGAAAAATATTCCGATCAGACTATGATGATGTCACTGGGTGTCTAAAAATTCTACAAACGACGCGAGCGTCATGGCAACGCCACCGGCAGGCATAATTCCCATTTTGTTTCTGCCTATAAATAGCGAGCTACTGGAAGTAGAAAATCACTCTCGTTTTGACTGAGCCACAAAGCAGATCGGCAGTACTGAAGCCATATTAAGCTTTGACTAAACCAATCTAAGGGAAGTATTGCACCCTAGTTACTAACCAAATTTATTAATTTATTACTGATTTCAGCATCCCACTGGGAGTTTTATGACCCTAGCAAAATTTATATGAGGAGGTCGTTGACGCTAATTCTGACCAACCCCATCTGTCATTAAATAGATTAATAAAAACATTCCTTTCTATTTTTACAGACTAAGGAATAAACCACGTCAGGGGAAACCACACCAGTAGAAAATTAAGAACATTGAAATAAAATTAGATTTTTAAGTACGTGAATTATTTGTAGAATTAGTGAATGGAATTGAAATTAAAATACCTGAATTTTCTAGTTTATAATATTTATTTTGTGATAAATAAAAAAAGTGAATTTTGTTATTTTGAACTCTACCTGTCTTGTCAATCATCAAACCGGCACCTGCCCCCCCGTTTTATGCTAAGCCCTTATTGGGACTGAACAGTATTAAATCTATCACGATATGGAAAGAATGTATTGTATCGCTACATACAAATTATTTCTATTTTTTCGTTTTCTTCTCTCAACTTTATATTAGTTAATTCAGTTCAGAATATTTGTGAATGCGAAATTAATATTTATTGGATGTAAATTTATTTCATTACTTCATTTTTACCATATTGCATTCCTTTTACTTTTACTTTTTATGCCCTAGATGAAATCTATATGGTATACTATTTTTGTCAATTAGTTAGTAACACCTCGAAATATTGATGGTAGAGCAAAATGGATTGGACAACCTACGCATAATATTAAAAGTTATTTCGATTTTTGCATGTCCATCCGTTTGTCCGTCTGGGTGCACGATAACTCAAGAACGCGTATACTTAGAGAGCTGAAATTTTGTACACGGACTTAAAAAAAAAAAGTAAGATTAAGTTCGAAAATGAGACAAATCGGGCAACGCCTTCGTGGGGTTGCCATACAAAACTTTCTTTTTCCTCTATATATTTGGACACTGCCTGAGAACGCATCGATATATAGAGCTGAAATTTGGTACATAGTGTTTTCATAGTAATAGAAAATAAAATTTCAAAAATAGACTAAATCGGGCAACCCCTTCTTGGTGTTGTCATATAAAAATTTTGGGTTTTTAGGTATACTGTGAAAACGATCAGTTCAAGATATTTTTATTGTACTAAAAACTTTTCAGAATACGAAATTCTATCAAAATGGTTATAATCATTGTTCAGT
This sequence comes from Dioctria rufipes, assembly GCA_963924295.1. Taxonomy (NCBI): domain Eukaryota; kingdom Metazoa; phylum Arthropoda; class Insecta; order Diptera; family Asilidae; genus Dioctria; species Dioctria rufipes. Next base: position 194,726 of record CAWUPM010000289.1, read on the forward strand.
ATTAAATGTTATACAATCTGAAAATATAATACTAAAACATTTTATTTAGGTATATTTTTTGCATTTTATAAAAAATTTAATAAAGTAAAAATGTAAATTATAAGGATGAGGACTTTTAATACAAATTTCTCTCAAGATGATTAATGTAAGTTGATTGTCGGATTCCGAAAAAATCTGAGAGTTTTAATAACGAAAATTACTACTCCTACACAGTAAAAAGTGTTTTCTATACAAAATAATATTTATTTGTTCGCAAAATAAATATAATTCGTTATTGATAAATATAATTTAACGAATTATGTAAGCAGTCATTTTACATTTATTTAAGTAAACTATATTACCCTTCTTATAGTTTGTGCCACCGTAGGATAAAATCTTAGTAACAACTTTAACATTAAAAAGTTAAGTTAAACTATAAAAAGATCTACAATTCCAACAAGGCGTTGTTAAGTTATTGTATACATGGGCAAACAGACAAGATATAAATTTTTTTTAATTCTAAACATGACCCTCTAATTCTGCAAAATTATTCCTATACGCAACAAAAATTAACAATAACCAATATATCCCACATTTTATTCTAGGTTATATAAAATTAAATTTAAGAACCGATACTTGCCACACTAATTATATCCTAGATGAAATCATAGGGGTATACTAAGTTTGTCATTCCGTTTGTAACACCTAGAAATAGTAATGCAGAGCAAAATGGGTTAGACACCGATGCATAAAATTAAAGGTTATTTTGATTTTTGCATGTCCGTCCGTCCGCGTCCGTCCTCATGATAACTTAAGAACGCGTGTAGTTGGAGAGCTGAAATTTCGCTTATGGGCTTAAAAAAAAAGTAAGATCAAGTTAGAAAATGGGACAAATCGGGTAACTCCTTCGTAGAATTGCCCTACAAAAATTTCGTTTTTCACTACATATTTGGACACTACCTGAGAACGCATCAACGTAGAGACCTGAAATTTTGTTTTGATAAAATTATTAAATACAAGTTCAAATATAAACTAAATTGGGGGAAACCCCTTCTTGGTGTTGGTCATGTCAAAATTTAGATTTTTTAAGTATACTGTGAAATCGATCATTCCAAGACATTTATATTGTAATAAAAACTTCCTCAGAATACAAAATCCTATAAAATTGATTATAACCGGTTTTTCTGTCCGACGAACCGTTCTAGAAATATATATGCGAAAAACCACTTCAAAAATCAAACTTGCACTAATTTGACCATACGAAATGACATACGAGTATTCTTCTAGGTTATCATCAGAACTGTCCTTAAACGAATTCTGGCTTTTTTAATTATTACCCGTTTATCCAATATTTTGATTAGTAGCAGTCCTTCTCTTAGTATCTTGCACAGTACATTATAAAAGCGAAAACATAGGAATCAGTTTGGTATATTTTAAGGAACTCTGACCAAGTACATATATATCCTATAAAGGCTTTTTCATTTTATTCTTCTATAGTTTGTTTATATTATTCACTTTATTTTCAGCCGAAAAATCTTGTCAAAATATTTCGACTTTGCGTTGATTGTACTTTCAACTATGTTTTCAATGTCTATTACGGCGAGAATTTTTCGGTGTATCGGGTAAACTGTTAGAAATTTTGTAGTGTTGTACTAACTGCTTGCCCTTTAAACTAGCTTTGAATAGCTCTTCAATATATAAATGCTTTAATTGTTTCCAATAATGAAAAATTTCTTAATGCACCTCCAGGCGTGGAGATGTAGATGAGACTACAGTTAACCAATAGAATATATTCTTAAAAATATTTGTATTACAGCTTCGCACCTGGTCGAGCGGATACGAGTGGAATTACAAAAAGAAACAAGCCAGTGTTCTCAGCGTGCCAATTGTGCGCCAGCGGAGACAGAAACTTTTTACAGAAGAAAAAGCAAAGCATTTTGTCTTTGCCACGGTTTTTGTAGTTTAGGTAATTTCTAATTTTATAAATAACTAGGGAGAGCCATAATGTAGATACCTAGATGGGTGGATGTAGGATTGTGCTGGTTAGAGGGGCATAATATGTAGGCTATTATATGACTTGATCGCGCGATTCCGTACTCTACTGTTTCACTCTATGTCTGGATATGTGTGTGTGTATATGTGTGTGGGTGCGTGTATGAGTGGGCGTGCATACATTCATATGTATGGGAAAGTGTAGCTTTCTACGTCGACGCATTTATAGGCAGTGCCCAAACACATAGTAAAACACAAAATTTGTGTATGGCAACCCTACGAAGGAGTTGTCCGATTGGTACCATTTTCGAACTGTATTTGCAATTTCTATGAAAACGCCGTGCACAAAATTTGAGCTCTCCACCGTGTTGCGGTTTTAGGCAGCCAGCAAGTATATAGTGAAAAAAGAAAGTTTTGTATGGCAACACCAGGAAGGGGTAGCCAGATTTAGTCAATTTTTGAAATGTTTTTATCATTACTATGAAAACATCACTTACCAAATTTTTTGTATGGCAACTCTACGAAGGAGTTGAACGATTTATCCCATTTTTGAACTTGTATTTAATTTTTTTTAAAAATGCCGTATACAAAATTTGAGCTCTCCACGTCATCACGTTCTCAGGCAGTTTCCAAATATATGGTGAAAAACTAAAGTTTTATATGGCAACATCAAGAAAGAGTAGACCGATTTAATCTGATTTTAAAATTTTACTTGCTACTACTACGACAACACCGCGTACCAAATCTCAGATTTTTACGTGCACTCCTTGTCCAAGTGTAGCCAAATATACCAAAAAATGAAATATTTGTATGGCAACCCTACGAACGAGATGTCTGATTTAGTCCATTTTTGAACATGTATTTTCAATTTTTATGGAAACGCTGTGTACAGTATTTCAGCTTTCCACATCTACGCGTTGTTACGTTTCGACAACAGCGCCATAAATCGTGTCCAAAACTATGCTCTTTCTAAAGCAGGAACCAACCAAAAAAATTCACAAAATTTCATTGCAATCGGTTGGGCGGTTTCGCAGACTAGCCTGTACAAATACAGTGACTCTGAATTTTTATATATTAAGATATATAGAAAAGTAATTCTCTAAATTTTGTAAGAAAAAAAAAATTTTTAAATAAAATTAGCAGGTTAGAATAAACAAGAAATTTATACAACTTTCTCCAATTTTTAAAATATGTACATATATAATTACATTTTTATAGCTGACCTATACAAATAATGGTATAAAATGTCATCTAAATTGTGAATTTTAGAGAAATACATATTTCTTCTCAAAAATTTTAAAACTTTCTTTTCCCGAAGGGAGAGGGATGTTGCGCCTCAGGTACCTAATGCCCGAATAGCAACCATAAAGCCGACACAACAATATATTGTCCAATACAATAAATTGATGTATCGCTCTTTGATCCTGAAAACATAATATTTTTAAACCAAAAAATACTTTATACATTCCATTTTCATTTAAAATTCATTTCCTTGTTATAAAAAAAAATTCTAATCAGGCACACATTCCACTCTCACAATATGCATACATATTTACCTACATACAGTGTCTTCTTCTTCCTTTTTATATGTACACTGTACATTCGTATTGTTACGAGCGTGGCGTTTGTTCGTTATTTAAAACACAATATTTCAACAATCATTCAAAAGTTCGTTCTTTATTTAACTTTTCTGCTTTGTCTCCCAATTCACAAACTATTATCAAATCGACGCTTTAGTTATCGCTAGTACTGTACCTCTAATTATCACAATACAAATAGTTTACTTCGTTCACTTCACTGCCAGAAATAAGACTCGCCTCATGGACGTGAGAAGCGCCGTATTTATGCTATATTTATTTATCCTAGAATCTTCCCGTAAATTCTATTCTCCGAACCCAAAGTATACTAAGATGTCACTAACCTAAAGTTGTTTCTATTTCCAACAGATCTCGCTTGTTTCACTTTGTTGCGCGTCACTGCCCCCTTCTTAAAATTTTTCGCCCCGAACAACAGGTGGTCCGCGATCTTGATGCTTGCAGTATTGAGACAAACGATCCATGTAAAAGATTTTCCGTTTGCCTTTTGTACCACGATAAATCTTGTATACTACGTCATTAATTCTAGTTACTATGGAATAAGGTCCTTCTAAGTGTTGTTGTAATTTTGGAGAATGTCCCTTTCGTTGTTTCGAGTTGTACAGCCAAACATGGTCACTTTCATTAAATCCGGCTGAATTAGCACGTAAGTCATTGCGGGTCTTCATCCGATCAGTATTTATGGCTAATTTAGCTCTTGTGGCCTCGTGCACAATAGCTTCTCGTTGCCTAAGTTCCGACACATAGTCATCTGATAGCAAAACTTACCTCTGGGTTTACCAAACTTGATGTGGTTAAACGCATCTCTCTTCCGAATACGGCCTTACCTGGGGTTTGTCCGGTCGTGTTGGGAACAGCTGATAAATAAGCCATTAAAAACACGGGAATATGTCGATCCCAATCGCGTTGATGATAGTCGACTACTTTCTTTAGATGCTCAACCAATGTTCTGTTGAAGCGCTCTACCATACCATCAGATTGTGGATGCAGAAGAGCTGTTCTGGTTTTTCTTATTGCCAGCATATTACACATCTCTTGGAGGGTCCCTGATTCGAAGTTCTGAAGCTCCTGAGGTGCACCAAATCAATTGACCCAATTCATTATTACGTGTTGTGCAACTGCGGTTGCCTCCTGATTAGGGATTGCATAAGCTTCAGGCCATTTACTGAAATAGTCCATAGCAGCTAATATGTAACGGATACCGTTATCTGTTTCTGGAAAAGCTCCAGCGATGTCTACAACTATCTTTTCAAATGGGGCTCCTATATTGTACTTATACATTTCTCCACTACTTCTGCGTTGCGGCCCTTTGTACGCAGCACAGACAGTGCATGTGCGGTACCACTCCTCTACATATTCTCACATATGTAGTCAATAAAACCTTCCTCGTATTTTGGAAATTGTTTTGCTCACTCCAAAATGTTCTCCAGAGCCTCCACCGTGCATTTCTTCTAGAATATCTTTGACATATGAAGCTGTCACGACTATTTGCAGTCGGTATGATCCACCGTTAGTTGTCTCCCACTTGCGTTTTAAAATACCGCAATAAACGTGAAGAGAATTCTATTGAGCCCATTAGCTCTTCAGCTTCTCACTCCTCTCCGAATTATCCTTCCATTATGGTTTTTCTATGTCTTCTTTCCAAGCAAGAATATGTTAAATGTCTGGGTCCTCTCGTTGTGCTATTCGCAAGCTCTCATTGTCCCAACCTATCGATGGTTCCACCATTATGAACTGTATATTTGACGTTATGTTTTTTTTCCATCCGGAAGCAATGCTTGCATTCAAGTTTACATGGACGTCGTGATATAACTTCTTCGATGTTGTATTTCAAAATCATAAGCTTAGTGTCACCCTACCCATCTCGCCACATGTCCATCAGTGTTTTAAGGATCCGAAAGCCATTTAAGCGCTGCATGGTCAGTGCGGAGGATAAATTTCTACCTGTGGATATATTTATGAAAATGCTTGGTTGAGTTTACAATGCCAAATAGCTGTTTCCTTGTTTCTCTCTGATTTTGAAAGAGCTTTGCTATAATAAGCTACTGGCACTTCTTATCCATTCTCCTCCTGTGAAATACCTACATTGCTGGTATCCGTATCCAATATAAAAGTTTTTTCCAGTTTTGGATAGTGAAGCACTGGAGTTTCACAAAGCTGTTACTTCTTATGAGCGGCTTTCCTTCTTCTGTAAGTTGATGTAGGCTGCTTGCTATATCTGCAAAACCTTCAACGTATCGCCTGTAGTAGGTAGGTAGACCAAGAAAACTCCTTAATTGATGTTTATCCTTCGGAACTGGCCAGTTTTTGACAGCTGGTATCTTCTCAGGATCAGTTTTCGCTCCTTGTGATGAAACAATTTGCCCCAAATATTTAACTTCATTTTTAAATAGAGCACATTTATTCGTACTGAGCTTCAATTTCTGATATCTCAGTCGTTGAAGTACGTCCCATAGGTTATTTTTAAGTTCTCCGAATGTCTTCCGATTACTATTATGTCATGTAAGTAGAAAAGACATGTTTTCCAGGTTCGTAATCGTAAAACACATTCCATGCGTCGTTTGAATGTGGCTGGAGCATTACAAAATCCAGATGGCAAAACTTTGAATTGCAATAAGCCATTTCCAACTAAAAAATTAGTTTTCACTCAGTCCTCGGGCTGTATTTCCAGTTGCCAGTAACGGCTCCTCAAATCTAGTATAGAAAACCATTGCGCGCCGGGAAGGGTATCCAATGTGTCATCAATCCTTGGTAACTGGTTGCTATCCTTTCTCGTTACGTTATTTATTTGGCGGAAGTCTACACAGCATCGGGTTCTGCCATCCTTTTTCCAGACCAGAACAACTGGCAATGTCCAAGCGCTATTAGATTCATCTACTATGCCTTGTTCCTTTATGGAGTTTATCATATCTGCAACTTCCGGTTGTGTGGCTAATGGCAGTTTTCGTGGTGTCTCCCGAATGGGCCTAGAATCTCCTGTATAGATCCGATGTTGCACAAGACTTGTTTTACCGCAACCGTCATCATATATTGCAAATAATTCCGAAAATTCATTGATCACCTCTTCGGCATCGTTATACTGTTGTTCACTTAAGGCACTGGAGGAAGGAAACTTCTGACCAGCTGCGTAGAAGCTGGTATAGGATTTGTCTCCTCGACATTACTACCATTATCTAAATTAACAATGTGGTAAACATGTTCACAATTTCCAATTAGAGCACCTTCTTTGAGTTGCACCACATTTTCGGATATGTTGAGCACTCAATCTGGAATTAAGGCCGCATTTTCTGTCTTCAGTAAAGTTTTACCTACAATGATGGTCGATGTAACTATTGTCAGGTTAGGCCCCACCAAATAGAATCGGCAGGACCCGATGTCTTCAGAAAGCTTTGTCCATACTAGCGTGCCAGAGCATGCAGAGAGAGTAATGCTCTCACAGACCATCGCTATTTTGGTTAATATTCGTAGTATTGTGAAGCCATTCATGCTTGACAAGATCGGATCTAATAATTGAGCTCGAAACTCCAGTGTCGACAGTGACAGCACAGTAATTTTTTCCTACACTTCCATATATAAAACGACTGCTATTATTTCTCCTCTGCAACTGGGCTTCCTTAATGATGACTTCGGGGCTGTCGACTTCACCAACCAACTTCTGCCCCTCGAAGTTGGTTCTTACATGTTTTCCGTCTGCTGAACAGGGAAGTTGATTCAACTAGTCGCTGTTTGATTTGTAGTCTCCCCAGAATAGCTTGTTCCCTGGCTGGACATTTTTAGCATTCTGTTCTCTCCCAGTCTATCAAAATTCCAGCATCGCAGGATACCACGTGGGGGATTGCTTTGTGATGGCTGTATTCTATTACAAGTACATTCCTCCACAGAAATTTTTCTCACTCGTACTGCACTTCGAGAAGCTTGCATGGAAGAATCATACGCTAATACATGGGCTAGTGATTCTGCTGTTGATTTATTTTCTGCTAGCTATAACGCTTGTTGTAAACATTGATCTGCAGTAGCGTTCACAAATGCCTCTGTTTCTACTTCATTAAGGAAATCTGCATTTACGCTAGAGTATGAAAGATTAGCTAATCTTTTTACATCAGCCTGCAGTTGTTGTAGTGACTCGCCATGCTTTTGAGTCCTGTTGCGTAACTGTAGGCGATATGATTGCTACATGTGGTCATCTCCATAACGTAATTCTATCGCCTGTGCTAGTGAAATGTAATCACATTTCTTTTCAATCGGTATAGTTTTTAATAGCTCTGACGTAGGACCTCGAAATGTTAATACCGGAAGCTACCCCGAATTGTCTCTTGAAAATATGCCATGAATTTTGTCCATCAAATAATGCAAGTTTCATTCTGCCTGGACCGGATATTTCAATTCCTTCTTGTCGAAGTTATTGATAATTTATCTTCTCCAAATCTGCTTTACAGTTATCAAGCTACTCCGAGACTTTTTGTTGTACTTCCGGCATTTGTTGTTGAACTTCCAACACTTCCTGCTGGATTTTTTCAATTTTCGCAATTTTTTCGTATAATGAATTTTTCAGAAAATTCTTCTGTTCCCCCAAACAAGTTTCTAGACAATTCTGGAAAGAAATCTTTCGTTTATCCCAACGGGATTCCAGCGAATTCTTTGTTCATCCAAAACAGTTTCCAGAAAATTCTTTTGTACCTCAAAAGCATTATTTTGTTCCTCCAGAGATTTCTTCTGCTCACCTAAACGGGATTCCAGAGAATTGGGAGAAAAAAAACCAAGTCAAATATTTCACCGTATACTTTAATTTATTCTTCTATTTATTTTCATTTATTCTTACACCCTAGATACACAGCACGATCTAATGAATCATAATGAATCATTAGTACTAATAATTCATTCAAGTGCCGTGAGTCACACAGTATACGTCATTGTGGGTCGAAAAACAGATCATGATGAAGTACACTAATGAAGTGTTTTTTCCTTCATTATAGCTATAATATGGAAAATGTGCTAGATTTGTCATATAATAAAAATCCGAAGCTCAGCTGCGCATGCGCCCATTTGAAAAATAAGAAGAAGAAAAGCAAAGCACAAAATGTTACATCAAAATATTTTTTAATAAAACGCTTTATCGTTTCCAAATCGTTAAATTGAATAAAACGAAAATAAATAAAAACAAAGCTTATCGCGTTGATTCGACTCATATCGCTCCTTTAATGTCATAAGTATGTATATTAAAAACTACAACTTAACTAAAGAAATGGCTGTGTGTCTGTAGTTTATAATGAATCATTATAAATTAATGAGTCGTTAGTTATTTCTTTATTAAAACCGCTGTCTGTCTAGGGTATAAAGCTCTTTTTTTAATTCATTTTTTCTCTTGATTTATTTATCATTAGGTACATGAGCCACAACATGTATCTAGCTAAATAGAATGTAGATAAGATAAAAAAAAACACTATCTTCCCTTCTTCTAGATATGTCTCCCTCTCTCTCTTTCTCTCTCTCACTCTCTCCTATAATTAAATTTTAAAAAGTGACGTATTACCTACAATTAGTTTCCATTTCACATACACTTTCATAATAAATTGACAGAAAGGTTGTACTGCCCGTAGTCAGAACGTACACGCAATAAATGATTAAGTGACTGAAATGAATGCACTGGTATAAAGGTAGTGGTTTTATTCGTTTATTCACTGCACTAAATGTTTCGAGTTCAATAAATACGATAACTTGAGAACTACAAGATATATATATATATTTTATAATATAAGAAGCTGAAACCAAGACGTTTAATAAATAATTAATATATAGAAATTTGTTTTATTCAACTGTAGCAATTGACTTGTACTCACCTGATCGATATGTAGCAGCTGATTTACTTGACCTTTTATTTGACTGAGGTGTGGGATGAGGATATTCTTTATTGCAGTCGATACCCGCAATAAAGTGGATTTGTTAGGAATTGTCTTATTACAGTCGAGACCCGCAATAAGACTCTTTATTACAGTCGATACTCGCAATAAAGTGTTTTGTGTTAGTGATTTTCTTACTACAGTCGAGACCCGCAGCAAGAATCTTTATTACAGTCGAGACCCGCAATAAAGTGTTTGAGTTAGTAATTGTCTTACTACAGTCGATACCCGCAGTAAGACTCTTTATTACAGTCGATACCCGCAATAAAGTTGTTTTGTTTGTAATTGTCTTATTACAGTCGAGACCCGCAATAAGACTCTTTATTACAGTCGAGACCCGCAATAAAGTGGTTTGAGTTAGTAGATTTCTTATTACAGTCGAGACCCGCAATAAGAAACTTTATTACAGTCGAGACCCGCAATAAAGTTATTTGTTAGTAATATATTATCTCAGTCGAGACCCGAGATAATATTCTTTAAGTCAGTCGAGACCCGACTTAAAGTGAATGTTAGTATATATCTTAACTTCAGTCGAGACCCGAAGAAAGATTCTTTATTTCCGTCGAGACCAGAAATAAAGTGTATTGTTAGTAATATTTTTTATTGCAGTCGCTACCCACAATAAAAAACCTTTAATTTAATCGCTATCTAAAATAAAATCCTTAATCCAGTCGGTAGCCAGAAAAAGAATATTTTATTTTAGCCGTCAATTAAACAAAGTATTTAATTTAGTAATAAAATATAACACTAGGAAAAATCACTAGGAAATAACACGAAGGAATAAATTGCCAAGTTAATAACTGCACTGCTAAATCACAAAAGAGATCGAATCAAGTCAAACTGCTGTTTATATAGCCAGAGTTTGCGCACGGCACCAAAGAACGGTAATCAACGGCGCGTGGCAACAGTACTGGCATAGCAACAACTTGCATAGCAACAATAACCTGACCTAGCAACTGCACTTCATCATTGATTCATAAAGTGTTACCATTTTAGTTATTGTTGTTAACAAGCTGCACTCAACTTATGAATGTAAAAAATGTTTTGCGTAAATTCAATTTATTCCTAATCCAGTGTAGTATAAATGTTAATAACAACTAAATCTTTCACATTTTGTTGAATAAGAAAGTTTACTTACCCGACAAAATTTGTAAATTCCTAAAACCAACACCTCCAGCCGACCCCGACGCAGCCAGAAGCAGCACACACGATTTGCTGCACATCTCACTCTTCTACTGCGCAGTAATTTCTCGTGTAATGGCGGAACGTGGTTCGTAATGAGAATTCTTGTATTTCGATACCGTGGTGGCCATACTTGTTGCTGTCCAGCTGACTTGAGCTGACAGCAGCAATTTGTTTACAGAAGGATTTTGCTTCGTGGGATTACTGCGATTAATTAGGTAAGAAAATTTATGATTTAGATAAAAGGATTTGATTCTTTGTGGTCCGTTTTTTTGTTTCTTTTTCAGGTTGGAAGATCTGAGTCAGGAGCCCAGTCCTGAACATACTGCCCCCCGTTGAAAGGTTGGAATGCCTTTCAATTATATGTTGATCACTCCAGCTGGTGTTAATATATGTAGTGTTAATCTATGCAATCCTTTTATATATTTTAGAGCAATAAACTATTTTGTATAGCAATTATGATAGTTCATTCATGTGCCCTGTCACTACACATTCTATATGTTGTAATTTTGCTACAAACAAAAGAGATGTGAAAAATGGTTGGAAGACGAAACCAAGAGATTTTGCAAGCGACGTGGCCCCAAATACGTCAACGCAGAGTCGAAGTGCAATTGAGGAAGCCCCGGTAGTAATATTAAAGGAAACGAAATGACAGGTTTCTAGAATGGAAACTAAGAAAATCCTTTTGTAATATTTTATTTAAGAATTTTAATGTGTCCATCCTTTAATAGCCGCACGTTTTAACGGGTTCCATCCTTGGTTGTCACTCGTTGCTTTCGTTTCTTCGATTTGATTAACGCATCCCATGAGATGGTGATGTCCTCTATGTCTCCCGTCTGGTTGTCCGTCACGATTAAGTGCAAATCATTGTATTGCTCTGTGGCAGGTACTACCACAATGTCCTCCAGAATCTTAATCTTGGGCGATGAAGATGTCTGCTGGGCTTCATTCACTATCGGTTCGGATCCAGATGGTCCTGGTGCTGGCTCTAGCTGAGGTGACCGACCTGGCGAATGCGGTGGAGAATCCGTGATGTCAATCACCTCCGATTCTTCCAGTTGCAGGAAGTTGAGCCATCTGCCAATTTTTGGTATCCGCTCTTCTGCCTTTAGTTGGTTCAGTTGCTTCTCCAACTCCCAAATTTTCTTCACCTCGCACTCTATGGACTTGCCCGGTGTTGGCGGCGAGTTGGTAGCTTCCTTAACAAATTTGTTGGATGATTCCATTTTGCCTTTTTAAAACTCTGGACTAAACTGTGGCTTGTGAAATGACGAGCTCGCTATTTAAAAAAGACTAACGGGTTCTGTTAACTATTCATGATCAGGCTGGGCATTTAAATTGAAACAAATTTGCAGAGACGAAATTTGCTTTTCAATTTACTGGTCCGTCATGATACATTGTAGCGATACAATTTCAATCACTCTAGTGAAGAATGCACTTTGATGTAAACAATGGATGTACATACATACATAGGTGCATACAATTGTGACGGAATTCTTCAGCCAAATCAAATTGCCGTGTAGCATTTCTTATAATATCTGTCATCTCTCGAGCGTGGATTATTAATGGGTGTAGCTTTCCCACGCTCAATGAGACCAGAATGCTTGCATACGTTTCTTGCACCTCGCTTATCTCCCGCAACTGTAGAGTCAATAGTGTCAGCATCTCATTTAACTCCACCCTTTGCTGCAGCAATGCTATTTCCCCCACTTGATTATTTTGTGCAGTAACAATGGCTGTCATCTTTTGTCTCAGTTCTTCGCGCTCTGCTGCGGCTCTGACTCGTGATGCGTTGCTAAGTTCGAAAGTGGATTTAATAACCGTAGCCTGTTCTTGGAGTAACGTGAAGGTACGATTCTCCTTTCTGTTGAGCTCATCCAGTTCCGCATAGATGTTCTCGGAGTCTGTGTGGTCCATCGTTCCAAAAAGAGTTTTCGATAATGAACCTATTCCATCGAAAAATGATCGCCTTACTCGCTGCGATGGTTCTGAATGGGTGTGATGCGACAATTCTTCATTTCGACGCTCAATCTTTGATGTCCAGCTTTTAATCTCCTTAACAGCTATCGTGCATCTAGTTTTGATATCAGTATGGATGTTCTCGCAGAGCTGTGCAACCAGGCTGCTACAATTATCTGCAAAACTCAATTCCTCCGAAAAGTCCGGTACCTGCAGCTGTGATAGTATGGTCCAGTGCTTTGTGTAGAAGTTGGCTTTCCCCAGGTTTTCAAACAGCACTCCTGATAATGCGACTGGCCGAATGCTGTAGCCTGAATTCTCCGCGTATATAATTAATATTGATGTTAGTAGGGTTGCTACAATTAATCCTATTTTGTTAGTTAACATACTTAAAGTTTTTTTTTTTTAAAGACTTATTTTCTTCTCAACTTCTTTATTGCCTTAAACTACTTACTTGGACGAATATCTTTAATTTATTCTTTCATATACTATACAAACAATAATTCCTTTATTTCTATATTCTAATTCCCCTATTGTCTTAACTACTGCTGAAAAGGAAAAACAATAATATATGTTTTATACCTGATACTCCTCTTCTCTCGTTCCGTCTCTTAGATTCCTCAACCTTGTAGAACAGGTTCCTTATTATCGGTCCTCAAGCCCTGACCTTCCCTTGCTGAATGGTATTTTGGAATTTTTAGGCTGTCTGCAATATGAAAAGAGGTGAGTTATTATTAAAATATTGGTATGGACGCATTATTCTTCGAACTTCCTCAAACGGTTTGTATGTACCCGCTTGAGTCTGTTCCCTTGAAGTATGGTCACGTTTTCAGGACTATGAACATATATTACTTCATAGGGCCCCTTAAAAATAGACGACAACTTTCCCCCACGAGCTGCATCTCTAAGCAATACCTTTTCGCCGACATGAATTACTACAGCATTTGCGAATTTATCATAATGTTTTTTGGCTAGAGACTTACCTCGGAGCAAATTATCTCTTGCCAACTTGAACGCTTTCTGCAATTTGAACCGTAATACTGCGTGATATCTATCAGCGTTGTATATTGGTTCAGGTTTGCGTTGTAGGCTGCTCGGAACTTCTGATATGAACCCAAACAGGGTTTCCATTGGCGTAAGTTTGGTCCCCGAATGCACAGTATTATTGTACGCATGTGCTGCTGTGCGTAGAAATCCATCCCAATTTCTCGGGTCCTCATCAACGAAGCTCCTTAAATAATTGGCTAAGGTGGAATGCTGTCGCTCCACCGCATTTGATTGGGGGTGATAGGCAGTAGTCTGCAACTTTTTTATCCTTAGCATTTTGCACAGAGATTTTATGACTTCACCAGTAAAATTGGCTCCTTGATCAGTCACCAATTGCTTTGGCAACGTATATCGGCTAAGTATTTGCTCGAATAACGCCCCCGCTACCGTATTCGATTCCTGATCAGGTATCGCTACGAAATCAACAAACCGAGTTAAGTCATCCATCATTAACAAAATGTATTTGTTACCAGAGTGGCTTACAGGTAATGGTCCTACCAAGTCGATGTAAATCTTATCGAACGGCTTTTCGGAGACTTCCGTTACGACTAGTGGCATTTTAATAGCCTTACATTGTTTATTCTTCTGACATTTCGAGCATCGCCTGATATAGGTGGCAATATCAGCCTTCATCCCCTTCCACCGGTAGAAGCGTTTTATCCTTTCAAAGGTCTTATTCCTTCCGAAATGCCCCCCAAATCGAGAGTCATGATAATCTTTTAATATTACCTTGATCTCTTCGGGATCAGTAACGTATTGTGGTGTTTGACTGCCTTGCAGCCTTCTTGACGTAATCGGAGTTTCATCGACGTCCTCCCAGTCCTCCTCAGACTCTGGCAGATCATCACTTGCATCGAGTTTTTTCTTCTGAGCTTGTAAGCGTGTGACTGCTAAGCAAGGGTATTCTTTACCTCCATCAGTTCCTATTTTTGCTTCCTCTCGGGGTATTCTGCTCAGCGCATCCGCATTGCCATTCTCCTTTCCTTTTTGGTAAACAATTTCAAAATCGTATTCCGACAACTTATGATGGAACCTTACCATACGTGATGTTGTATCCTTTACCTTGAATACACCTCTGAGTGGCTGGTGGTCCGTTTTAATTTTGAAATGTCTACCCAAGAGATAGCATTTGTAATTGCGTACAGCCCACACTATAGCCAACATTTCGCGTTCTGTGGTCGAGTAATTTCTTTCCGCTTGATTTAGCGTGCGACTGGCGTAGCTAACAGGTTTACCTTCCTGTTCTAACACAGCTCCTAGAGATTTCCCACTGGCATCCGTAATTAATGTAAATTCCTTCGTAAAGTCAGGATAAGCTAGCAATGGAGGTGTAGTGAGAGCCTTTTTAATCAGGGCGAATGACTCATCACACTTGGGTCCCCAATCGAACTTTATTTTTTTTCTTAATAAATAATTAATTGGAGCCATGATTTCCGAGAAGCTAGGAACGAATTTCCGGTAATAATTAGCTAACCCTAGGAAAGATTGAACCTGTCTCACCGTCTTTGGTCGCGGAAAGCTCTGTACAACTTCCACCAAACGTTGATCTGGCTTTACTCCTTGTTCCGAGCATACATGGCCCAGATACACCACTTCTTTTTTCAGAAACTGGCATTTAGAGGGTTGCAGCTTTAAATTATGACCCCGAAAACGTTGAAATACTTGCCTCAACTTATTGTTGTGTTCATCTAAGTTTTTTGCAAATATAACGACATCATCGAGATACACGAAACATTTTATTCCCTGTAACCCTGTTAATATTCCGTTTAGGAGCGACTGAAAAAATGGAGGCGCAGTTTTTAGCCCAAACGGCAATCGTTTATACTGAAAATGATTGAAATTAGTGCTAAAAGCGGTTTTTTCTCTATCTTCTGGATCAATTAATACTTGATGATACCCGTTAGCTAAATCTAACGTGGAAAAGTACCTGGAATGACCCAGCCGATCCAAAATGTCTTCAATTCGCGGAAGTGGATACGAAAATGGAATGCAAACCTTGTTTAGTTCCCGGAAATCTACGCACAACCTATACTTGCGGTTACCAGATTCGTCAGTTCCCTTCTTGGGAATCAGCAGGACTGGAAAGTTAAACGGACTATCACTAGGCTCTATGATATCCTCCTCTAACAGTTTTTCAAGTTGCTTCTTACATTCTTCTCTGTGAGCTTCCGGCATGCGGTACTGCTTCCTATGAATGGGTCCTTTGTTAGCGATTAAAGGTAGTTTGAAGGTTTTCGTTGGAGTGTAGGTCAATTTGTCTCCTGGCAAATGAAAAATATCACTATATTCGTAACAAATTTGAGTCACGGACTCTTTTTCCTCTGAATTTAGGTCTTCTCCTAGTATTAGTGATTGTTTCATTAGTTTAAGCCGTTGCTGACTGAGATTGTACTCCAGTCGACCTTCTCCTATAGGCTGCATAGAGTACTTACTTAGGTTCTCCAGCTTAGGTCTGAAATTCTTTATTTCAACTGCCTCAGTTCTAGCGTTGATTATTCCAACAAATGCCTGTCCATTCTTAGGCCTGATTAGGGTATTACTACAGTACACGCCGGGACATATTTCTTCTGCCACACACACCATCTCATCCTCGCTTGTAACTTGGATGCTTATCAGCTGCTCCGTCCTTGGCTCCATTCGTATTATGGATTCCTTGAGCTCTCCGGCTCTTGGAGGTGAAGCTATCTTATCCCCTTTTAGATGCAGGCTATCTTCGATACTTAAGACTTCTGCATAGGCCGTGGTTTGGAAAGTTTCGAGCCCGATTTCCGTGCGAGGACTTCTTGACTCTTTCTCTTTATCATGTACTAGCTTCTTGCCCCACATATCATCTGGAAACCTCACGAATGTTTCTGAAAGAGGAGAATTGTTTTCCTGAGCTACTCCTGTGCGAAGGGATGCCTTCAAGATTTTTCTCCTCTTTTTCCTTCTGCGGAATGTGCGCCGTGTATCAGACAGCAACGAGGATGTCTTGAGAATATCAAACCTAACTTCCTTGCGAGGATTATTTGGTTCCTTCTCTTTTCCACTTGCTACATTTGCCTTTGGGCTCTCAGCTTGATCCGCTCTTGTGTTAAAAGCTGCGGTCAAGGTATTTTCCTCCGCTTGTCCCTCTTCCACTGACTCTGCTAGTGTCTGCTTTGTATCCATCATATCTTCCTTCTGTGATTTCGTTTGCGGGCTCTCTAGTTCGGGTGTTTCTCTTCCTTTATTAATACTTACCTCAGTCAAGTACCTTTGTATGCTATTTGACACTTCACTTGCTTTGGCGACAACATCTTTTAATGCTGTTATTCTATCTTTAAGCCGAATCTTAATATCACTTGGGTTAGGCACTTCTTCAAAATTAGGTTTACCTGGGCTTCCTTGTGTACACCATTTTAGCCCTATGACTTCAACTTTTTCTTTCCCTGTGATGGAACCAAAGAGCGGTTCTCTGTCCTTGCTCTTATCTATAGGTCGTATTGACAATCTCTTATTTATACAGTCAATGACAGCTCTATCTCTGAGAAATTCAATACCCAGTATTCCATCAGCTCCGATTGAGTCCGTGTCATATATGGCGTTAAATTCGCAAGTCTGTTCAACTTCACCCATTCGTAGCTTGGCTGTACATGTTCCGATTGAGCTTCTTTGTGCCCCAAACAACCCTCCTATTTTGATTTTTTGTAATGTTTGTATAGGCGTAGTTCCCTTGATACGATTTACCTTAATCACATTGCACGTTGCCCCTGTGTCAACCAATAACACCAATTTACCCTTTATACCTATATCCGATTCTACAGTAATTATACAATTATTAAATAAACTTAGTTCTATTTCACTGGCTACATCCTGTGGGACTTTCGTTGTCTCTACTTTTGTTAGTTGAAGGCAGCTGCGGTAAAAGTCCCCAGCTGCCGATCCCCGTTTCCCTGATCGGCAATATATTTTTTCACACAAATCTCTGTATAATGATCAGAGGTTTTACAAAATTGGCAATAGAGAACTACAGCCTCTGCCTGACCTACTCCCGGGCTGCTAACATGTGTATCCATAAACCTTACCTGTTGTTTCCCACACTCTGTCGCCTCGTGTCCATATATCCGACATCTTATACAATAAGGGGACGGCCTTCTCTCTGTACATTCCTTCGCAATATGCCCCTGCCTCCCGCACTGGAAGCACTTGATATTTCTGGGTTGCTTTAGCTGGGCAGAGGGGTTCCTGAACATCCCTGACGAAGCTGGCTCATGCCTTGGTGGGGTTGCTGTCCGTTTGTTCTCGTCTTTGTCAACTCTGCCCGTACTCCAACTGTTCGGTGGACTTCTTCTAATGCCTTCCCCGTTATAGTTAAGCATTCCTGGTTCTCTAACCTGTAGTCGCCTGGCGTCTCTCTCGAAGTAATCTGCCTCCTCCCGTGCTTCGTCCAAAGATTGAAATTTTCGGCCTGTTAGGTATACTTGCTTAGTCCGGTTCATCACGCCTGCTTTGAACGTGGCTACTGCATCAGCCTCCAACTCTGAAATCAAACCCCCGTCTTTACCTGGATACTTAGCTGAAACTGCCGTTTTAATTTGATTCAACAAATCCTTCAATCTGTCCGCATATTCCCTAATGTCGTCTCCGGGTCTTTGTCTGCATGCTATCATTTCCGTTCTCAATTCACTGTAAGACTTTTTAGGCATATAAGCAGTTTTAATGATCTGCTGCAATGCTGCAAAATCTTTTGGCTCCTCTGAACTTACCAGATAGTATGCATCGTCCATCAACCGATATCTTACACATTTCATGAAGATATCTTGTTCTTCGGCCTTAAGACGATCGTAAAGATCTTTGCAGCAGTTTAGGAAGCGGTGCACTTCCTTTGCTAGCTTTGGCGACCTTTCCCCCGAAAACATTGGGACATATTTGGACACCATATCCATGATTTTGTCATGCGAATCAACCATGTTGTCTTGTTGTCTGTGTGATGTTGATTTTTCCGTACAACTCTCTATGTTCTTATTCGGCCTTTGATCTGCAACTGACTTGGGTGTTGAATACTGGCTTTTAGCTGTCTTAACACTTCCACTTTGCTTTGTCTCCCAGAATAACAGCCTTCTTCGTCCACAACTTTTCTGTGACTCAGCGCCTTTTTCCTTTTCCTGTGTATTTGGACCAAGTTCTATTTCCTTCTCTAATTCTTCTGATAAGTTCTCTGCTTCTAGCAACTGCTGTTTCAGAACTTTTACTTGCTTTATTAGAGCCTGATTTTCCTTTTGGCCTTCTTCTACTGCTTGTTCCAACGAATTCTCTCCTTTGTGGATAATGTCGAAAGTAGCTGTAACCAATAAATCAAGTGCCTCCCCCTTAGTACTTGTCCGGGTGCAAGTATCTAGTTCTTCAAGTACAGCTTCTAATTCCTCACTTGGCAATCGCTTCTTAAGTTCAGATGTTAGGCGTTCTCCGATATATTGCCAGTCTTGTTCATACCCTTTTAATTTATCTTGGCACTCTTTCAACTCTTGTGATTTATTTTCCAATTTTTCCTCCTGTTCTCGAAATCGCAAAAGTTCTTCTCTCGTCAGGACGTTGCTTCTCCCTACTGACATCTACACTAATGAATCACAAGATTTCCTAATGTATTGTCACTTCACTCTTCAATGTCACTTCTCGCAGACTAAACCAATTACTTTAAACGCGAACAGCAAAACATTTGTATTTTTGGAACTTTACTGTGCAACAAGTACTCTCCTATGAGCACCTTACACGAAAATATTCCAGGGCACGGCACGTTTGTTGTATGTACGTGTATGTATAACCGATGGTTGGAGTAGCTAATATAGCTTTGCTCCTTGTGTGTGTGCCGGAGTAGCTAATATAGCTTTGCTCCTTGTGTGTGTGCTGGAGTAGCTAATATAGCTTTACTCCTAGTGTGTGCTGGAGTAGCTAATATAGCTTTGCTCCTTGTGTGTGTGTTGGTGTGCTTACCCGGTATATCCGCGGTTACGATTTATGCCTCCAGAAAAACAAGACGTTGAAAACTTAATTCCACTCGACTGAAATTATTATCTATAATTTCGATAATGTACCCACAGCTTATCTAAAAAAAATTCGAAATTGATCACCAAAAAAAAACAAGAAAACCCAACAAAATTCAGAACCAGTTACCGATTAATCAACTACTTATACCTTATTTTTGCACCTAGAGCTCACTGAAAATTTTCTAACGCTTATACTGATCAACCCTTCATATAAAAACTCACACTCAGCTCAGTATTATCACAAAATTCAAATCACTCAACACTTAATCTAGCACTTTCTTAAATTAAGCCTGAAAAGTAAAAGAATTAGCTAATTTTAATCTCTGAAAAATAAAATAATCAAAAAAAATTTTAACAATCTTAAAAGAATTTTTAAAAAAAATTAACCATGAAAAAAAACAACACAACAGCAAGAAATTCTCAAATTTCTTACCTAAGTTTACCGGCTGCGCCAATATGTCGTGCCCCCTGAGCAATCAATAAGCAAATCCAATAATTAAAAACGACACTCGAATTTCTTTTTACGTTATAAATCTTTATTTCACTATATATCAAACTGACCTATCTTAATACCTTTAAAACAATCTAACCCGAACCGAACTGAAACTTGATACTCTTAAACAAAGTTGAATCGCGACTGAACAATTAACTATGACGATGACTGAAACTAACGGGCACTCGCCAGACCAGTCATTGGTCTTTTATGCCCCGATATTCGGAAGTACTTTCTTTGCTCACAACGCGGATGTAAACAAACGACAACAACCTTGTCGTTTGTTCTACCGGTTGCAGCACCTGAGTCGCTTAGTAGTAAACAATCGCTTTACATAACAATTACCATGCGAGGTTAATTGTTATCGTAATCGTCGATTGCTCCACTAAGCGCTCATCGTAGCCAGCTGTTGAGCTAATCAGCGAAATAACCGGCAGTTGCAGAACAGTACCATGCGAGGTTACTGTTTAGCAATTGCTAATTATTTCTCTAAAATGCGCCCTTGGCTGCTAGAAGAATCTTCCTTATATTGGGCCATCACACTATAATAAGCTACTGGCACTTCTTATCCATTCTCCTCCTGTGAAATACCTACATTGCTGGTATCCGTATCCAATATAAAAGTTTTTTCCAGTTTTGGATAGTGAAGCACTGGAGTTTCACAAAGCTGTTACTTCTTATGAACGGCTTTCCTTCTTCTGTAAGTTGATGTAGGCTGCTTGCTATATCTGCAAAACCTTCAACGTATCGCCTGTAGTAGGTAGGTAGACCAAGAAAACTCCTTAATTGATGTTTATCCTTCGGAACTGGCCAGTTTTTGACAGCTGGTATCTTCTCAGGATCAGTTTTCGCTCCTTGTGATGAAACAATTTGCCCCAAATATTTAACTTCATTTTTAAATAGAGCACATTTATTCGTACTGAGCTTCAATTTCTGATATCTCAGTCGTTGAAGTACGTCCCATAGGTTATTTTTAAGTTCTCCGAATGTCTTCCGATTACTATTATGTCATGTAAGTAGAAAAGACATGTTTTCCAGGTTCGTAATCGTAAAACACATTCCATGCGTCGTTTGAATGTGGCTGGAGCATTACAAAATCCAGATGGCAAAACTTTGAATTGCAATAAGCCATTTCCAACTAAAAAATTAGTTTTCACTCAGTCCTCGGGCTGTATTTCCAGTTGCCAGTAACGGCTCCTCAAATCTAGTATAGAAAACCATTGCGCGCCGGGAAGGGTATCCAATGTGTCATCAATCCTTGGTAACTGGTTGCTATCCTTTCTCGTTACGTTATTTATTTGGCGGAAGTCTACACAGCATCGGGTTCTGCCATCCTTTTTCCAGACCAGAACAACTGGCAATGTCCAAGCGCTATTAGATTCATCTACTATGCCTTGTTCCTTTATGGAGTTTATCATATCTGCAACTTCCGGTTGTGTGGCTAATGGCAGTTTTCGTGGTGTCTCCCGAATGGGCCTAGAATCTCCTGTATAGATCCGATGTTGCACAAGACTTGTTTTACCGCAACCGTCATCATATATTGCAAATAATTCCGAAAATTCATTGATCACCTCTTCGGCATCGTTATACTGTTGTTCACTTAAGGCACTGGAGGAAGGAAACTTCTGACCAGCTGCGTAGAAGCTGGTATAGGATTTGTCTCCTCGACATTACTACCATTATCTAAATTAACAATGTGGTAAACATGTTCACAATTTCCAATTAGAGCACCTTCTTTGAGTTGCACCACATTTTCGGATATGTTGAGCACTCAATCTGGAATTAAGGCCGCATTTTCTGTCTTCAGTAAAGTTTTACCTACAATGATGGTCGATGTAACTATTGTCAGGTTAGGCCCCACCAAATAGAATCGGCAGGACCCGATGTCTTCAGAAAGCTTTGTCCATACTAGCGTGCCAGAGCATGCAGAGAGAGTAATGCTCTCACAGACCATCGCTATTTTGGTTAATATTCGTAGTATTGTGAAGCCATTCATGCTTGACAAGATCGGATCTAATAATTGAGCTCGAAACTCCAGTGTCGACAGTGACAGCACAGTAATTTTTTCCTACACTTCCATATATAAAACGACTGCTATTATTTCTCCTCTGCAACTGGGCTTCCTTAATGATGACTTCGGGGCTGTCGACTTCACCAACCAACTTCTGCCCCTCGAAGTTGGTTCTTACATGTTTTCCGTCTGCTGAACAGGGAAGTTGATTCAACTAGTCGCTGTTTGATTTGTAGTCTCCCCAGAATAGCTTGTTCCCTGGCTGGACATTTTTAGCATTCTGTTCTCTCCCAGTCTATCAAAATTCCAGCATCGCAGGATACCACGTGGGGGATTGCTTTGTGATGGCTGTATTCTATTACAAGTACATTCCTCCACAGAAATTTTTCTCACTCGTACTGCACTTCGAGAAGCTTGCATGGAAGAATCATACGCTAATACATGGGCTAGTGATTCTGCTGTTGATTTATTTTCTGCTAGCTATAACGCTTGTTGTAAACATTGATCTGCAGTAGCGTTCACAAATGCCTCTGTTTCTACTTCATTAAGGAAATCTGCATTTACGCTAGAGTATGAAAGATTAGCTAATCTTTTTACATCAGCCTGCAGTTGTTGTAGTGACTCGCCATGCTTTTGAGTCCTGTTGCGTAACTGTAGGCGATATGATTGCTACATGTGGTCATCTCCATAACGTAATTCTATCGCCTGTGCTAGTGAAATGTAATCACATTTCTTTTCAATCGGTATAGTTTTTAATAGCTCTGACGTAGGACCTCGAAATGTTAATACCGGAAGCTACCCCGAATTGTCTCTTGAAAATATGCCATGAATTTTGTCCATCAAATAATGCAAGTTTCATTCTGCCTGGACCGGATATTTCAATTCCTTCTTGTCGAAGTTATTGATAATTTATCTTCTCCAAATCTGCTTTACAGTTATCAAGCTACTCCGAGACTTTTTGTTGTACTTCCGGCATTTGTTGTTGAACTTCCAACACTTCCTGCTGGATTTTTTCAATTTTCGCAATTTTTTCGTATAATGAATTTTTCAGAAAATTCTTCTGTTCCCCCAAACAAGTTTCTAGACAATTCTGGAAAGAAATCTTTCGTTTATCCCAACGGGATTCCAGCGAATTCTTTGTTCATCCAAAACAGTTTCCAGAAAATTCTTTTGTACCTCAAAAGCATTATTTTGTTCCTCCAGAGATTTCTTCTGCTCACCTAAACGGGATTCCAGAGAATTGGGAGAAAAAAAACCAAGTCAAATATTTCACCGTATACTTTAATTTATTCTTCTATTTATTTTCATTTATTCTTACACCCTAGATACACAGCACGATCTAATGAATCATAATGAATCATTAGTACTAATAATTCATTCAAGTGCCGTGAGTCACACAGTATACGTCATTGTGGGTCGAAAAACAGATCATGATGAAGTACACTAATGAAGTGTTTTTTCCTTCATTATAGCTATAATATGGAAAATGTGCTAGATTTGTCATATAATAAAAATCCGAAGCTCAGCTGCGCATGCGCCCATTTGAAAAATAAGAAGAAGAAAAGCAAAGCACAAAATGTTACATCAAAATATTTTTTAATAAAACGCTTTATCGTTTCCAAATCGTTAAATTGAATAAAACGAAAATAAATAAAAACAAAGCTTATCGCGTTGATTCGACTCATATCGCTCCTTTAATGTCATAAGTATGTATATTAAAAACTACAACTTAACTAAAGAAATGGCTGTGTGTCTGTAGTTTATAATGAATCATTATAAATTAATGAGTCGTTAGTTATTTCTTTATTAAAACCGCTGTCTGTCTAGGGTATAAAGCTCTTTTTTTAATTCATTTTTTCTCTTGATTTATTTATCATTAGGTACATGAGCCACAACATGTATCTAGCTAAATAGAATGTAGATAAGATAAAAAAAAACACTATCTTCCCTTCTTCTAGATATGTCTCCCTCTCTCTCTTTCTCTCTCTCACTCTCTCCTATAATTAAATTTTAAAAAGTGACGTATTACCTACAATTAGTTTCCATTTCACATACACTTTCATAATAAATTGACAGAAAGGTTGTACTGCCCGTAGTCAGAACGTACACGCAATAAATGATTAAGTGACTGAAATGAATGCACTGGTATAAAGGTAGTGGTTTTATTCGTTTATTCACTGCACTAAATGTTTCGAGTTCAATAAATACGATAACTTGAGAACTACAAGATATGTATATATATTTTATAATATAAGAAGCTGAAACCAAGACGTTTAATAAATAATTAATATATAGAAATTTGTTTTATTCAACTGTAGCAATTGACTTGTACTCACCTGATCGATATGTAGCAGCTGATTTACTTGACCTTTTATTTGACTGAGGTGTGGGATGAGGATATTCTTTATTGCAGTCGATACCCGCAATAAAGTGGATTTGTTAGGAATTGTCTTATTACAGTCGAGACCCGCAATAAGACTCTTTATTACAGTCGATACTCGCAATAAAGTGTTTTGTGTTAGTGATTTTCTTACTACAGTCGAGACCCGCAGCAAGAATCTTTATTACAGTCGAGACCCGCAATAAAGTGTTTGAGTTAGTAATTGTCTTACTACAGTCGATACCCGCAGTAAGACTCTTTATTACAGTCGATACCCGCAATAAAGTTGTTTTGTTTGTAATTGTCTTATTACAGTCGAGACCCGCAATAAGACTCTTTATTACAGTCGAGACCCGCAATAAAGTGGTTTGAGTTAGTAGATTTCTTATTACAGTCGAGACCCGCAATAAGAAACTTTATTACAGTCGAGACCCGCAATAAAGTTATTTGTTAGTAATATATTATCTCAGTCGAGACCCGAGATAATATTCTTTAAGTCAGTCGAGACCCGACTTAAAGTGAATGTTAGTATATATCTTAACTTCAGTCGAGACCCGAAGAAAGATTCTTTATTTCCGTCGAGACCAGAAATAAAGTGTATTGTTAGTAATATTTTTTATTGCAGTCGCTACCCACAATAAAAAACCTTTAATTTAATCGCTATCTAAAATAAAATCCTTAATCCAGTCGGTAGCCAGAAGAAGAATATTTTATTTTAGCCGTCAATTAAACAAAGTATTTAATTTAGTAATAAAATATAACACTAGGAAAAATCACTAGGAAATAACACGAAGGAATAAATTGCCAAGTTAATAACTGCACTGCTAAATCACAAAAGAGATCGAATCAAGTCAAACTGCTGTTTATATAGCCAGAGTTTGCGCACGGCACCAAAGAACGGTAATCAACGGCGCGTGGCAACAGTATTGGCATAGCAACAACTTGCATAGCAACAATAACCTGACCTAGCAACTGCACTTCATCATTGATTCATAAAGTGTTACCATTTTAGTTATTGTTGTTAACAAGCTGCACTCAACTTATGAATGTAAAAAATGTTTTGCGTAAATTCAATTTATTCCTAATCCAGTGTAGTATAAATGTTAATAACAACTAAATCTTTCACATTTTGTTGAATAAGAAAGTTTACTTACCCGACAAAATTTGTAAATTCCTAAAACCAACACCTCCAGCCGACCCCGACGCAGCCAGAAGCAGCACACACGATTTGCTGCACATCTCACTCTTCTACTGCGCAGTAATTTCTCGTGTAATGGCGGAACGTGGTTCGTAATGAGAATTCTTGTATTTCGATACCGTGGTGGCCATACTTGTTGCTGTCCAGCTGACTTGAGCTGACAGCAGCAATTTGTTTACAGAAGGATTTTGCTTCGTGGGATTACTGCGATTAATTAGGTAAGAAAATTTATGATTTAGATAAAAGGATTTGATTCTTTGTGGTCCGTTTTTTTGTTTCTTTTTCAGGTTGGAAGATCTGAGTCAGGAGCCCAGTCCTGAACATACTGCCCCCCGTTGAAAGGTTGGAATGCCTTTCAATTATATGTTGATCACTCCAGCTGGTGTTAATATATGTAGTGTTAATCTATGCAATCCTTTTATATATTTTAGAGCAATAAACTATTTTGTATAGCAATTATGATAGTTCATTCATGTGCCCTGTCACTACACATTCTATATGTTGTAATTTTGCTACAAACAAAAGAGATGTGAAAAATGGTTGGAAGACGAAACCAAGAGATTTTGCAAGCGACGTGGCCCCAAATACGTCAACGCAGAGTCGAAGTGCAATTGAGGAAGCCCCGGTAGTAATATTAAAGGAAACGAAATGACAGGTTTCTAGAATGGAAACTAAGAAAATCCTTTTGTAATATTTTATTTAAGAATTTTAATGTGTCCATCCTTTAATAGCCGCACGTTTTAACGGGTTCCATCCTTGGTTGTCACTCGTTGCTTTCGTTTCTTCGATTTGATTAACGCATCCCATGAGATGGTGATGTCCTCTATGTCTCCCGTCTGGTTGTCCGTCACGATTAAGTGCAAATCATTGTATTGCTCTGTGGCAGGTACTACCACAATGTCCTCCAGAATCTTAATCTTGGGCGATGAAGATGTCTGCTGGGCTTCATTCACTATCGGTTCGGATCCAGATGGTCCTGGTGCTGGCTCTAGCTGAGGTGACCGACCTGGCGAATGCGGTGGAGAATCCGTGATGTCAATCACCTCCGATTCTTCCAGTTGCAGGAAGTTGAGCCATCTGCCAATTTTTGGTATCCGCTCTTCTGCCTTTAGTTGGTTCAGTTGCTTCTCCAACTCCCAAATTTTCTTCACCTCGCACTCTATGGACTTGCCCGGTGTTGGCGGCGAGTTGGTAGCTTCCTTAACAAATTTGTTGGATGATTCCATTTTGCCTTTTTAAAACTCTGGACTAAACTGTGGCTTGTGAAATGACGAGCTCGCTATTTAAAAAAGACTAACGGGTTCTGTTAACTATTCATGATCAGGCTGGGCATTTAAATTGAAACAAATTTGCAGAGACGAAATTTGCTTTTCAATTTACTGGTCCGTCATGATACATTGTAGCGATACAATTTCAATCACTCTAGTGAAGAATGCACTTTGATGTAAACAATGGATGTACATACATACATAGGTGCATACAATTGTGACGGAATTCTTCAGCCAAATCAAATTGCCGTGTAGCATTTCTTATAATATCTGTCATCTCTCGAGCGTGGATTATTAATGGGTGTAGCTTTCCCACGCTCAATGAGACCAGAATGCTTGCATACGTTTCTTGCACCTCGCTTATCTCCCGCAACTGTAGAGTCAATAGTGTCAGCATCTCATTTAACTCCACCCTTTGCTGCAGCAATGCTATTTCCCCCACTTGATTATTTTGTGCAGTAACAATGGCTGTCATCTTTTGTCTCAGTTCTTCGCGCTCTGCTGCGGCTCTGACTCGTGATGCGTTGCTAAGTTCGAAAGTGGATTTAATAACCGTAGCCTGTTCTTGGAGTAACGTGAAGGTACGATTCTCCTTTCTGTTGAGCTCATCCAGTTCCGCATAGATGTTCTCGGAGTCTGTGTGGTCCATCGTTCCAAAAAGAGTTTTCGATAATGAACCTATTCCATCGAAAAATGATCGCCTTACTCGCTGCGATGGTTCTGAATGGGTGTGATGCGACAATTCTTCATTTCGACGCTCAATCTTTGATGTCCAGCTTTTAATCTCCTTAACAGCTATCGTGCATCTAGTTTTGATATCAGTATGGATGTTCTCGCAGAGCTGTGCAACCAGGCTGCTACAATTATCTGCAAAACTCAATTCCTCCGAAAAGTCCGGTACCTGCAGCTGTGATAGTATGGTCCAGTGCTTTGTGTAGAAGTTGGCTTTCCCCAGGTTTTCAAACAGCACTCCTGATAATGCGACTGGCCGAATGCTGTAGCCTGAATTCTCCGCGTATATAATTAATATTGATGTTAGTAGGGTTGCTACAATTAATCCTATTTTGTTAGTTAACATACTTAAAGTTTTTTTTTTTTAAAGACTTATTTTCTTCTCAACTTCTTTATTGCCTTAAACTACTTACTTGGACGAATATCTTTAATTTATTCTTTCATATACTATACAAACAATAATTCCTTTATTTCTATATTCTAATTCCCCTATTGTCTTAACTACTGCTGAAAAGGAAAAACAATAATATATGTTTTATACCTGATACTCCTCTTCTCTCGTTCCGTCTCTTAGATTCCTCAACCTTGTAGAACAGGTTCCTTATTATCGGTCCTCAAGCCCTGACCTTCCCTTGCTGAATGGTATTTTGGAATTTTTAGGCTGTCTGCAATATGAAAAGAGGTGAGTTATTATTAAAATATTGGTATGGACGCATTATTCTTCGAACTTCCTCAAACGGTTTGTATGTACCCGCTTGAGTCTGTTCCCTTGAAGTATGGTCACGTTTTCAGGACTATGAACATATATTACTTCATAGGGCCCCTTAAAAATAGACGACAACTTTCCCCCACGAGCTGCATCTCTAAGCAATACCTTTTCGCCGACATGAATTACTACAGCATTTGCCGATTTATCATAATGTTTTTTGGCTAGAGACTTACCTCGGAGCAAATTATCTCTTGCCAACTTGAACGCTTTCTGCAATTTGAACCGTAATACTGCGTGATATCTATCAGCGTTGTATATTGGTTCAGGTTTGCGTTGTAGGCTGCTCGGAACTTCTGATATGAACCCAAACAGGGTTTCCATTGGCGTAAGTTTGGTCCCCGAATGCACAGTATTATTGTACGCATGTGCTGCTGTGCGTAGAAATCCATCCCAATTTCTCGGGTCCTCATCAACGAAGCTCCTTAAATAATTGGCTAAGGTGGAATGCTGTCGCTCCACCGCATTTGATTGGGGGTGATAGGCAGTAGTCTGCAACTTTTTTATCCTTAGCATTTTGCACAGAGATTTTATGACTTCACCAGTAAAATTGGCTCCTTGATCAGTCACCAATTGCTTTGGCAACGTATATCGGCTAAGTATTTGCTCGAATAACGCCCCCGCTACCGTATTCGATTCCTGATCAGGTATCGCTACGAAATCAACAAACCGAGTTAAGTCATCCATCATTGACAAAATGTATTTGTTACCAGAGTGGCTTACAGGTAATGGTCCTACCAAGTCGATGCAAATCTTATCGAACGGCTTTTCGGAGACTTCCGTTACGACTAGTGGCATTTTAATAGCCTTACATTGTTTATTCTTCTGACATTTCGAGCATCGCCTGATATAGGTGGCAATATCAGCCTTCATCCCCTTCCACCGGTAGAAGCGTTTTATCCTTTCAAAGGTCTTATTCCTTCCGAAATGCCCCCCAAATCGAGAGTCATGATAATCTTTTAATATTACCTTGATCTCTTCGGGATCAGTAACGTATTGTGGTGTTTGACTGCCTTGCAGCCTTCTTGACGTAATCGGAGTTTCATCGACGTCCTCCCAGTCCTCCTCAGACTCTGGCAGATCATCACTTGCATCGAGTTTTTTCTTCTGAGCTTGTAAGCGTGTGACTGCTAAGCAAGGGTATTCTTTACCTCCATCAGTTCCTATTTTTGCTTCCTCTCGGGGTATTCTGCTCAGCGCATCCGCATTGCCATTCTCCTTTCCTTTTTGGTAAACAATTTCAAAATCGTATTCCGACAACTTATGATGGAACCTTACCATACGTGATGTTGTATCCTTTACCTTGAATACACCTCTGAGTGGCTGGTGGTCCGCTTTAATTTTGAAATGTCTACCCAAGAGATAGCATTTGTAATTGCGTACAGCCCACACTATAGCCAACATTTCAGCGTTCTGTGGTCGAGTAATTTCTTTCCGCTTGATTTAGCGTGCGACTGGCGTAGCTAACAGGTTTACCTTCCTGTTCTAACACAGCTCCTAGAGATTTCCCACTGGCATCCGTAATTAATGTAAATTCCTTCGTAAAGTCAGGATAAGCTAGCAATGGAGGTGTAGTGAGAGCCTTTTTAATCAGGGCGAATGACTCATCACACTTGGGTCCCCAATCGAACTTTATTTTTTTTCTTAATAACTAATTAATTGGAGCCATGATTTCCGAGAAGCTAGGAACGAATTTCCGGTAATAATTAGCTAACCCTAGGAAAGATTGAACCTGTCTCACCGTCTTTGGTCGCGGAAAGCTCTGTACAACTTCCACCAAACGTTGATCTGGCTTTACTCCTTGTTCCGAGCATACATGGCCCAGATACACCACTTCTTTTTTCAGAAACTGGCATTTAGAGGGTTGCAGCTTTAAATTATGACCCCGAAAACGTTGAAATACTTGCCTCAACTTATTGTTGTGTTCATCTAAGTTTTTTGCAAATATAACGACATCATCGAGATACACGAAACATTTTATTCCCTGTAACCCTGTTAATATTCCGTTTAGGAGCGACTGAAAAAATGGAGGCGCAGTTTTTAGCCCAAACGGCAATCGTTTATACTGAAAATGATTGAAATTAGTGCTAAAAGCGGTTTTTTCTCTATCTTCTGGATCAATTAATACTTGATGATACCCGTTAGCTAAATCTAACGTAGAAAAGTACCTGAAATGACCCAGCCGATCCAAAATGTCTTCAATTCGCGGAAGTGGATACGAAAATGGAATGCAAACCTTGTTTAGTTCCCGGAAATCTACGCACAACCTATACTTGCGGTTACCAGATTCGTCAGTTCCCTTCTTGGGAATCAGCAGGACTGGAAAGTTAAACGGACTATCACTAGGCTCTATGATATCCTCCTCTAACAGTTTTTCAAGTTGCTTCTTACATTCTTCTCTGTGAGCTTCCGGCATGCGGTACTGCTTCCTATGAATGGGTCCTGTGTTAGCGATTAAAGGTAGTTTGAAGGTTTTCGTTGGAGTGTAGGTCAATTTGTCTCCTGGCAAATGAAAAATATCACTATATTCGTAACAAATTTGAGTCACGGACTCTTTTTCCTCTGAATTTAGGTCTTCTCCTAGTATTAGTGATTGTTTCATTAGTTTAAGCCGTTGCTGACTGAGATTGTACTCCAGTCGACCTTCTCCTATAGGCTGCATAGAGTACTTACTTAGGTTCTCCAGCTTAGGTCTGAAATTCTTTATTTCAACTGCCTCAGTTCTAGCGTTGATTATTCCAACAAATGCCTGTCCATTCTTAGGCCTGATTAGGGTATTACTACAGTACACGCCGGGACATATTTCTTCTGCCACACACACCATCTCATCCTCGCTTGTAACTTGGATGCTTATCAGCTGCTCCGTCCTTGGCTCCATTCGTATTATGGATTCCTTGAGCTCTCCGGCTCTTGGAGGTGAAGCTATCTTATCCCCTTTTAGATGCAGGCTATCTTCGATACTTAAGACTTCTGCATAGGCCGTGGTTTGGAAAGTTTCGAGCCCGATTTCCGTGCGAGGACTTCTTGACTCTTTCTCTTTATCATGTACTAGCTTCTTGCCCCACATATCATCTGGAAACCTCACGAATGTTTCTGAAAGAGGAGAATTGTTTTCCTGAGCTACTCCTGTGCGAAGGGATGCCTTCAAGATTTTTCTCCTCTTTTTCCTTCTGCGGAATGTGCGCCGTGTATCAGACAGCAACGAGGATGTCTTGAGAATATCAAACCTAACTTCCTTGCGAGGATTATTTGGTTCCTTCTCTTTTCCACTTGCTACATTTGCCTTTGGGCTCTCAGCTTGATCCGCTCTTGTGTTAAAAGCTGCGGTCAAGGTATTTTCCTCCGCTTGTCCCTCTTCCACTGACTCTGCTAGTGTCTGCTTTGTATCCATCATATCTTCCTTCTGTGATTTCGTTTGCGGGCTCTCTAGTTCGGGTGTTTCTCTTCCTTTATTAATACTTACCTCAGTCAAGTACCTTTGTATGCTATTTGACACTTCACTTGCTTTGGCGACAACATCTTTTAATGCTGTTATTCTATCTTTAAGCCGAATCTTAATATCACTTGGGTTAGGCACTTCTTCAAAATTAGGTTTACCTGGGCTTCCTTGTGTACACCATTTTAGCCCTATGACTTCAACTTTTTCTTTCCCTGTGATGGAACCAAAGAGCGGTTCTCTGTCCTTGCTCTTATCTATAGGTCGTATTGACAATCTCTTATTTATACAGTCAATGACAGCTCTATCTCTGAGAAATTCAATACCCAGTATTCCATCAGCTCCGATTGAGTCCGTGTCATATATGGCGTTAAATTCGCAAGTCTGTTCAACTTCACCCATTCGTAGCTTGGCTGTACATGTTCCGATTGAGCTTCTTTGTGCCCCAAACAACCCTCCTATTTTGATTTTTTGTAATGTTTGTATAGGCGTAGTTCCCTTGATACGATTTACCTTAATCACATTGCACGTTGCCCCTGTGTCAACCAATAACACCAATTTACCCTTTATACCTATATCCGATTCTACAGTAATTATACAATTATTAAATAAACTTAGTTCTATTTCACTGGCTACATCCTGTGGGACTTTCGTTGTCTCTACTTTTGTTAGTTGAAGGCAGCTGCGGTAAAAGTCCCCAGCTGCCGATCCCCGTTTCCCTGATCGGCAATATATTTTTTCACACAAATCTCTGTATAATGATCAGAGGTTTTACAAAATTGGCAATAGAGAACTACAGCCTCTGCCTGACCTACTCCCGGGCTGCTAACATGTGTATCCATAAACCTTACCTGTTGTTTCCCACACTCTGTCGCCTCGTGTCCATATATCCGACATCTTATACAATAAGGGGACGGCCTTCTCTCTGTACATTCCTTCGCAATATGCCCCTGCCTCCCGCACTGGAAGCACTTGATATTTCTGGGTTGCTTTAGCTGGGCAGAGGGGTTCCTGAACATCCCTGACGAAGCTGGCTCATGTCTTGGTGGGGTTGCTGTCCGTTTGTTCTCGTCTTTGTCAACTCTGCCCGTACTCCAACTGTTCGGTGGACTTCTTCTAATGCCTTCCCCGTTATAGTTAAGCATTCCTGGTTCTCTAACCTGTAGTCGCCTGGCGTCTCTCTCGAAGTAATCTGCCTCCTCCCGTGCTTCGTCCAAAGATTGAAATTTTCGGCCTGTTAGGTATACTTGCTTAGTCCGGTTCATCACGCCTGCTTTGAACGTGGCTACTGCATCAGCCTCCAACTCTGAAATCAAACCCCCGTCTTTACCTGGATACTTAGCTGAAACTGCCGTTTTAATTTGATTCAACAAATCCTTCAATCTGTCCCCATATTCCCTAATGTCGTCTCCGGGTCTTTGTCTGCATGCTATCATTTCCGTTCTCAATTCACTGTAAGACTTTTTAGGCATATAAGCAGTTTTAATGATCTGCTGCAATGCTGCAAAATCTTTTGGCTCCTCTGAACTTACCAGATAGTATGCATCGTCCATCAACCGATATCTTACACATTTCATGAAGATATCTTGTTCTTCGGCCTTAAGACGATCGTAAAGATCTTTGCAGCAGTTTAGGAAGCGGTGCACTTCCTTTGCTAGCTTTGGCGACCTTTCCCCCGAAAACATTGGGACATATTTGGACACCATATCCATGATTTTGTCATGCGAATCAACCATGTTGTCTTGTTGTCTGTGTGATGTTGATTTTTCCGTACAACTCTCTATGTTCTTATTCGGCCTTTGATCTGCAACTGACTTGGGTGTTGAATACTGGCTTTTAGCTGTCTTAACACTTCCACTTTGCTTTGTCTCCCAGAATAACAGCCTTCTTCGTCCACAACTTTTCTGTGACTCAGCGCCTTTTTCCTTTTCCTGTGTATTTGGACCAAGTTCTATTTCCTTCTCTAATTCTTCTGATAAGTTCTCTGCTTCTAGCAACTGCTGTTTCAGAACTTTTACTTGCTTTATTAGAGCCTGATTTTCCTTTTGGCCTTCTTCTACTGCTTGTTCCAACGAATTCTCTCCTTTGTGGATAATGTCGAAAGTAGCTGTAACCAATAAATCAAGTGCCTCCCCCTTAGTACTTGTCCGGGTGCAAGTATCTAGTTCTTCAAGTACAGCTTCTAATTCCTCACTTGGCAATCGCTTCTTAAGTTCAGATGTTAGGCGTTCTCCGATATATTGCCAGTCTTGTTCATACCCTTTTAATTTATCTTGGCACTCTTTCAACTCTTGTGATTTATTTTCCAATTTTTCCTCCTGTTCTCGAAATCGCAAAAGTTCTTCTCTCGTCAGGACGTTGCTTCTCCCTACTGACATCTACACTAATGAATCACAAGATTTCCTAATGTATTGTCACTTCACTCTTCAATGTCACTTCTCGCAGACTAAACCAATTACTTTAAACGCGAACAGCAAAACATTTGTATTTTTGGAACTTTACTGTGCAACAAGTACTCTCCTATGAGCACCTTACACGAAAATATTCCAGGGCACGGCACGTTTGTTGTATGTACGTGTATGTATAACCGATGGTTGGAGTAGCTAATATAGCTTTGCTCCTTGTGTGTGTGCCGGAGTAGCTAATATAGCTTTGCTCCTTGTGTGTGTGCTGGAGTAGCTAATATAGCTTTACTCCTAGTGTGTGCTGGAGTAGCTAATATAGCTTTGCTCCTTGTGTGTGTGTTGGTGTGCTTACCCGGTATATCCGCGGTTACGATTTATGCCTCCAGAAAAACAAGACGTTGAAAACTTAATTCCACTCGACTGAAATTATTATCTATAATTTCGATAATGTACCCACAGCTTATCTAAAAAAAATTCGAAATTGATCACCAAAAAAAAACAAGAAAACCCAACAAAATTCAGAACCAGTTACCGATTAATCAACTACTTATACCTTATTTTTGCACCTAGAGCTCACTGAAAATTTTCTAACGCTTATACTGATCAACCCTTCATATAAAAACTCACACTCAGCTCAGTATTATCACAAAATTCAAATCACTCAACACTTAATCTAGCACTTTCTTAAATTAAGCCTGAAAAGTAAAAGAATTAGCTAATTTTAATCTCTGAAAAATAAAATAATCAAAAAAAATTTTAACAATCTTAAAAGAATTTTTAAAAAAAATTAACCATGAAAAAAAACAACACAACAGCAAGAAATTCTCAAATTTCTTACCTAAGTTTACCGGCTGCGCCAATATGTCGTGCCCCCTGAGCAATCAATAAGCAAATCCAATAATTAAAAACGACACTCGAATTTCTTTTTACGTTATAAATCTTTATTTCACTATATATCAAACTGACCTATCTTAATACCTTTAAAACAATCTAACCCGAACCGAACTGAAACTTGATACTCTTAAACAAAGTTGAATCGCGACTGAACAATTAACTATGACGATGACTGAAACTAACGGGCACTCGCCAGACCAGTCATTGGTCTTTTATGCCCCGATATTCGGAAGTACTTTCTTTGCTCACAACGCGGATGTAAACAAACGACAACAACCTTGTCGTTTGTTCTACCGGTTGCAGCACCTGAGTCGCTTAGTAGTAAACAATCGCTTTACATAACAATTACCATGCGAGGTTAATTGTTATCGTAATCGTCGATTGCTCCACTAAGCGCTCATCGTAGCCAGCTGTTGAGCTAATCAGCGAAATAAACGGCAGTTGCAGAACAGTACCATGCGAGGTTACTGTTTAGCAATTGCTAATTATTTCTCTAAAATGCGCCCTTGGCTGCTAGAAGAATCTTCCTTATATTGGGCCATCACACTATAATAAGCTACTGGCACTTCTTATCCATTCTCCTCCTGTGAAATACCTACATTGCTGGTATCCGTATCCAATATAAAAGTTTTTTCCAGTTTTGGATAGTGAAGCACTGGAGTTTCACAAAGCTGTTACTTCTTATGAACGGCTTTCCTTCTTCTGTAAGTTGATGTAGGCTGCTTGCTATATCTGCAAAACCTTCAACGTATCGCCTGTAGTAGGTAGGTAGACCAAGAAAACTCCTTAATTGATGTTTATCCTTCGGAACTGGCCAGTTTTTGACAGCTGGTATCTTCTCAGGATCAGTTTTCGCTCCTTGTGATGAAACAATTTGCCCCAAATATTTAACTTCATTTTTAAATAGAGCACATTTATTCGTACTGAGCTTCAATTTCTGATATCTCAGTCGTTGAAGTACGTCCCATAGGTTATTTTTAAGTTCTCCGAATGTCTTCCGATTACTATTATGTCATGTAAGTAGAAAAGACATGTTTTCCAGGTTCGTAATCGTAAAACACATTCCATGCGTCGTTTGAATGTGGCTGGAGCATTACAAAATCCAGATGGCAAAACTTTGAATTGCAATAAGCCATTTCCAACTAAAAAATTAGTTTTCACTCAGTCCTCGGGCTGTATTTCCAGTTGCCAGTAACGGCTCCTCAAATCTAGTATAGAAAACCATTGCGCGCCGGGAAGGGTATCCAATGTGTCATCAATCCTTGGTAACTGGTTGCTATCCTTTTCCGTTACGTTATTTATTTGGCGGAAGTCTACACAGCATCGGGTTCTGCCATCCTTTTTCCAGACCAGAACAACTGGCAATGTCCAAGCGCTATTAGATTCATCTACTATGCCTTGTTCCTTTATGGAGTTTATCATATCTGCAACTTCCGGTTGTGTGGCTAATGGCAGTTTTCGTGGTGTCTCCCGAATGGGCCTAGAATCTCCTGTATAGATCCGATGTTGCACAAGACTTGTTTTACCGCAACCGTCATCATATATTGCAAATAATTCCGAAAATTCATTGATCACCTCTTCGGCATCGTTATACTGTTGTTCACTTAAGGCACTGGAGGAAGGAAACTTCTGACCAGCTGCGTAGAAGCTGGTATAGGATTTGTCTCCTCGACATTACTACCATTATCTAAATTAACAATGTGGTAAACATGTTCACAATTTCCAATTAGAGCACCTTCTTTGAGTTGCACCACATTTTCGGATATGTTGAGCACTCAATCTGGAATTAAGGCCGCATTTTCTGTCTTCAGTAAAGTTTTACCTACAATGATGGTCGATGTAACTATTGTCAGGTTAGGCCCCACCAAATAGAATCGGCAGGACCCGATGTCTTCAGAAAGCTTTGTCCATACTAGCGTGCCAGAGCATGCAGAGAGAGTAATGCTCTCACAGACCATCGCTATTTTGGTTAATATTCGTAGTATTGTGAAGCCATTCATGCTTGACAAGATCGGATCTAATAATTGAGCTCGAAACTCCAGTGTCGACAGTGACAGCACAGTAATTTTTTCCTACACTTCCATATATAAAACGACTGCTATTATTTCTCCTCTGCAACTGGGCTTCCTTAATGATGACTTCGGGGCTGTCGACTTCACCAACCAACTTCTGCCCCTCGAAGTTGGTTCTTACATGTTTTCCGTCTGCTGAACAGGGAAGTTGATTCAACTAGTCGCTGTTTGATTTGTAGTCTCCCCAGAATAGCTTGTTCCCTGGCTGGACATTTTTAGCATTCTGTTCTCTCCCAGTCTATCAAAATTCCAGCATCGCAGGATACCACGTGGGGGATTGCTTTGTGATGGCTGTATTCTATTACAAGTACATTCCTCCACAGAAATTTTTCTCACTCGTACTGCACTTCGAGAAGCTTGCATGGAAGAATCATACGCTAATACATGGGCTAGTGATTCTGCTGTTGATTTATTTTCTGCTAGCTATAACGCTTGTTGTAAACATTGATCTGCAGTAGCGTTCACAAATGCCTCTGTTTCTACTTCATTAAGGAAATCTGCATTTACGCTAGAGTATGAAAGATTAGCTAATCTTTTTACATCAGCCTGCAGTTGTTGTAGTGACTCGCCATGCTTTTGAGTCCTGTTGCGTAACTGTAGGCGATATGATTGCTACATGTGGTCATCTCCATAACGTAATTCTATCGCCTGTGCTAGTGAAATGTAATCACATTTCTTTTCAATCGGTATAGTTTTTAATAGCTCTGACGTAGGACCTCGAAATGTTAATACCGGAAGCTACCCGGAATTGTCTCTTGAAAATATGCCATGAATTTTGTCCATCAAATAATGCAAGTTTCATTCTGCCTGGACCGGATATTTCAATTCCTTCTTGTCGAAGTTATTGATAATTTATCTTCTCCAAATCTGCTTTACAGTTATCAAGCTACTCCGAGACTTTTTGTTGTACTTCCGGCATTTGTTGTTGAACTTCCAACACTTCCTGCTGGATTTTTTCAATTTTCGCAATTTTTTCGTATAATGAATTTTTCAGAAAATTCTTCTGTTCCCCCAAACAAGTTTCTAGACAATTCTGGAAAGAAATCTTTCGTTTATCCCAACGGGATTCCAGCGAATTCTTTGTTCATCCAAAACAGTTTCCAGAAAATTCTTTTGTACCTCAAAAGCATTATTTTGTTCCTCCAGAGATTTCTTCTGCTCACCTAAACGGGATTCCAGAGAATTGGGAGAAAAAAAACCAAGTCAAATATTTCACCGTATACTTTAATTTATTCTTCTATTTATTTTCATTTATTCTTACACCCTAGATACACAGCACGATCTAATGAATCATAATGAATCATTAGTACTAATAATTCATTCAAGTGCCGTGAGTCACACAGTATACGTCATTGTGGGTCGAAAAACAGATCATGATGAAGTACACTAATGAAGTGTTTTTTCCTTCATTATAGCTATAATATGGAAAATGTGCTAGATTTGTCATATAATAAAAATCCGAAGCTCAGCTGCGCATGCGCCCATTTGAAAAATAAGAAGAAGAAAAGCAAAGCACAAAATGTTACATCAAAATATTTTTTAATAAAACGCTTTATCGTTTCCAAATCGTTAAATTGAATAAAACGAAAATAAATAAAAACAAAGCTTATCGCGTTGATTCGACTCATATCGCTCCTTTAATGTCATAAGTATGTATATTAAAAACTACAACTTAACTAAA
Organism: Dioctria rufipes; assembly: GCA_963924295.1. Classification (NCBI taxonomy): domain Eukaryota; kingdom Metazoa; phylum Arthropoda; class Insecta; order Diptera; family Asilidae; genus Dioctria; species Dioctria rufipes. The sequence continues at coordinate 233,718 of CAWUPM010000289.1, forward strand.
GAAATGGCTGTGTGTCTGTAGTTTATAATGAATCATTATAAATTAATGAGTCGTTAGTTATTTCTTTATTAAAACCGCTGTCTGTCTAGGGTATAAAGCTCTTTTTTTAATTCATTTTTTCTCTTGATTTATTTATCATTAGGTACATGAGCCACAACATGTATCTAGCTAAATAGAATGTAGATAAGATAAAAAAAAACACTATCTTCCCTTCTTCTAGATATGTCTCCCTCTCTCTCTTTCTCTCTCTCACTCTCTCCTATAATTAAATTTTAAAAAGTGACGTATTACCTACAATTAGTTTCCATTTCACATACACTTTCATAATAAATTGACAGAAAGGTTGTACTGCCCGTAGTCAGAACGTACACGCAATAAATGATTAAGTGACTGAAATGAATGCACTGGTATAAAGGTAGTGGTTTTATTCGTTTATTCACTGCCTAAATGTTTCGAGTTCAATAAATACGATAACTTGAGAACTACAAGATATATATATATATTTTATAATATAAGAAGCTGAAACCAAGACGTTTAATAAATAATTAATATATAGAAATTTGTTTTATTCAACTGTAGCAATTGACTTGTACTCACCTGATCGATATGTAGCAGCTGATTTACTTGACCTTTTATTTGACTGAGGTGTGGGATGAGGATATTCTTTATTGCAGTCGATACCCGCAATAAAGTGGATTTGTTAGGAATTGTCTTATTACAGTCGAGACCCGCAATAAGACTCTTTATTACAGTCGATACTCGCAATAAAGTGTTTTGTGTTAGTGATTTTCTTACTACAGTCGAGACCCGCAGCAAGAATCTTTATTACAGTCGAGACCCGCAATAAAGTGTTTGAGTTAGTAATTGTCTTACTACAGTCGATACCCGCAGTAAGACTCTTTATTACAGTCGATACCCGCAATAAAGTTGTTTTGTTTGTAATTGTCTTATTACAGTCGAGACCCGCAATAAGACTCTTTATTACAGTCGAGACCCGCAATAAAGTGGTTTGAGTTAGTAGATTTCTTATTACAGTCGAGACCCGCAATAAGAAACTTTATTACAGTCGAGACCCGCAATAAAGTTATTTGTTAGTAATATATTATCTCAGTCGAGACCCGAGATAATATTCTTTAAGTCAGTCGAGACCCGACTTAAAGTGAATGTTAGTATATATCTTAACTTCAGTCGAGACCCGAAGAAAGATTCTTTATTTCCGTCGAGACCAGAAATAAAGTGTATTGTTAGTAATATTTTTTATTGCAGTCGCTACCCACAATAAAAAACCTTTAATTTAATCGCTATCTAAAATAAAATCCTTAATCCAGTCGGTAGCCAGAAAAAGAATATTTTATTTTAGCCGTCAATTAAACAAAGTATTTAATTTAGTAATAAAATATAACACTAGGAAAAATCACTAGGAAATAACACGAAGGAATAAATTGCCAAGTTAATAACTGCACTGCTAAATCACAAAAGAGATCGAATCAAGTCAAACTGCTGTTTATATAGCCAGAGTTTGCGCACGGCACCAAAGAACGGTAATCAACGGCGCGTGGCAACAGTATTGGCATAGCAACAACTTGCATAGCAACAATAACCTGACCTAGCAACTGCACTTCATCATTGATTCATAAAGTGTTACCATTTTAGTTATTGTTGTTAACAAGCTGCACTCAACTTATGAATGTAAAAAATGTTTTGCGTAAATTCAATTTATTCCTAATCCAGTGTAGTATAAATGTTAATAACAACTAAATCTTTCACATTTTGTTGAATAAGAAAGTTTACTTACCCGACAAAATTTGTAAATTCCTAAAACCAACACCTCCAGCCGACCCCGACGCAGCCAGAAGCAGCACACACGATTTGCTGCACATCTCACTCTTCTACTGCGCAGTAATTTCTCGTGTAATGGCGGAACGTGGTTCGTAATGAGAATTCTTGTATTTCGATACCGTGGTGGCCATACTTGTTGCTGTCCAGCTGACTTGAGCTGACAGCAGCAATTTGTTTACAGAAGGATTTTGCTTCGTGGGATTACTGCGATTAATTAGGTAAGAAAATTTATGATTTAGATAAAAGGATTTGATTCTTTGTGGTCCGTTTTTTTGTTTCTTTTTCAGGTTGGAAGATCTGAGTCAGGAGCCCAGTCCTGAACATACTGCCCCCCGTTGAAAGGTTGGAATGCCTTTCAATTATATGTTGATCACTCCAGCTGGTGTTAATATATGTAGTGTTAATCTATGCAATCCTTTTATATATTTTAGAGCAATAAACTATTTTGTATAGCAATTATGATAGTTCATTCATGTGCCCTGTCACTACACATTCTATATGTTGTAATTTTGCTACAAACAAAAGAGATGTGAAAAATGGTTGGAAGACGAAACCAAGAGATTTTGCAAGCGACGTGGCCCCAAATACGTCAACGCAGAGTCGAAGTGCAATTGAGGAAGCCCCGGTAGTAATATTAAAGGAAACGAAATGACAGGTTTCTAGAATGGAAACTAAGAAAATCCTTTTGTAATATTTTATTTAAGAATTTTAATGTGTCCATCCTTTAATAGCCGCACGTTTTAACGGGTTCCATCCTTGGTTGTCACTCGTTGCTTTCGTTTCTTCGATTTGATTAACGCATCCCATGAGATGGTGATGTCCTCTATGTCTCCCGTCTGGTTGTCCGTCACGATTAAGTGCAAATCATTGTATTGCTCTGTGGCAGGTACTACCACAATGTCCTCCAGAATCTTAATCTTGGGCGATGAAGATGTCTGCTGGGCTTCATTCACTATCGGTTCGGATCCAGATGGTCCTGGTGCTGGCTCTAGCTGAGGTGACCGACCTGGCGAATGCGGTGGAGAATCCGTGATGTCAATCACCTCCGATTCTTCCAGTTGCAGGAAGTTGAGCCATCTGCCAATTTTTGGTATCCGCTCTTCTGCCTTTAGTTGGTTCAGTTGCTTCTCCAACTCCCAAATTTTCTTCACCTCGCACTCTATGGACTTGCCCGGTGTTGGCGGCGAGTTGGTAGCTTCCTTAACAAATTTGTTGGATGATTCCATTTTGCCTTTTTAAAACTCTGGACTAAACTGTGGCTTGTGAAATGACGAGCTCGCTATTTAAAAAAGACTAACGGGTTCTGTTAACTATTCATGATCAGGCTGGGCATTTAAATTGAAACAAATTTGCAGAGACGAAATTTGCTTTTCAATTTACTGGTCCGTCATGATACATTGTACAATTTCAATCACTCTAGTGAAGAATGCACTTTGATGTAAACAATGGATGTACATACATACATAGGTGCATACAATTGTGACGGAATTCTTCAGCCAAATCAAATTGCCGTGTAGCATTTCTTATAATATCTGTCATCTCTCGAGCGTGGATTATTAATGGGTGTAGCTTTCCCACGCTCAATGAGACCAGAATGCTTGCATACGTTTCTTGCACCTCGCTTATCTCCCGCAACTGTAGAGTCAATAGTGTCAGCATCTCATTTAACTCCACCCTTTGCTGCAGCAATGCTATTTCCCCCACTTGATTATTTTGTGCAGTAACAATGGCTGTCATCTTTTGTCTCAGTTCTTCGCGCTCTGCTGCGGCTCTGACTCGTGATGCGTTGCTAAGTTCGAAAGTGGATTTAATAACCGTAGCCTGTTCTTGGAGTAACGTGAAGGTACGATTCTCCTTTCTGTTGAGCTCATCCAGTTCCGCATAGATGTTCTCGGAGTCTGTGTGGTCCATCGTTCCAAAAAGAGTTTTCGATAATGAACCTATTCCATCGAAAAATGATCGCCTTACTCGCTGCGATGGTTCTGAATGGGTGTGATGCGACAATTCTTCATTTCGACGCTCAATCTTTGATGTCCAGCTTTTAATCTCCTTAACAGCTATCGTGCATCTAGTTTTGATATCAGTATGGATGTTCTCGCAGAGCTGTGCAACCAGGCTGCTACAATTATCTGCAAAACTCAATTCCTCCGAAAAGTCCGGTACCTGCAGCTGTGATAGTATGGTCCAGTGCTTTGTGTAGAAGTTGGCTTTCCCCAGGTTTTCAAACAGCACTCCTGATAATGCGACTGGCCGAATGCTGTAGCCTGAATTCTCCGCGTATATAATTAATATTGATGTTAGTAGGGTTGCTACAATTAATCCTATTTTGTTAGTTAACATACTTAAAGTTTTTTTTTTTTAAAGACTTATTTTCTTCTCAACTTCTTTATTGCCTTAAACTACTTACTTGGACGAATATCTTTAATTTATTCTTTCATATACTATACAAACAATAATTCCTTTATTTCTATATTCTAATTCCCCTATTGTCTTAACTACTGCTGAAAAGGAAAAACAATAATATATGTTTTATACCTGATACTCCTCTTCTCTCGTTCCGTCTCTTAGATTCCTCAACCTTGTAGAACAGGTTCCTTATTATCGGTCCTCAAGCCCTGACCTTCCCTTGCTGAATGGTATTTTGGAATTTTTAGGCTGTCTGCAATATGAAAAGAGGTGAGTTATTATTAAAATATTGGTATGGACGCATTATTCTTCGAACTTCCTCAAACGGTTTGTATGTACCCGCTTGAGTCTGTTCCCTTGAAGTATGGTCACGTTTTCAGGACTATGAACATATATTACTTCATAAGGCCCCTTAAAAATAGACGACAACTTTCCCCCACGAGCTGCATCTCTAAGCAATACCTTTTCGCCGACATGAATTACTACAGCATTTGCGAATTTATCATAATGTTTTTTGGCTAGAGACTTACCTCGGAGCAAATTATCTCTTGCCAACTTGAACGCTTTCTGCAATTTGAACCGTAATACTGCGTGATATCTATCAGCGTTGTATATTGGTTCAGGTTTGCGTTGTAGGCTGCTCGGAACTTCTGATATGAACCCAAACAGGGTTTCCATTGGCGTAAGTTTGGTCCCCGAATGCACAGTATTATTGTACGCATGTGCTGCTGTGCGTAGAAATCCATCCCAATTTCTCGGGTCCTCATCAACGAAGCTCCTTAAATAATTGGCTAAGGTGGAATGCTGTCGCTCCACCGCATTTGATTGGGGGTGATAGGCAGTAGTCTGCAACTTTTTTATCCTTAGCATTTTGCACAGAGATTTTATGACTTCACCAGTAAAATTGGCTCCTTGATCAGTCACCAATTGCTTTGGCAACGTATATCGGCTAAGTATTTGCTCGAATAACGCCCCCGCTACCGTATTCGATTCCTGATCAGGTATCGCTACGAAATCAACAAACCGAGTTAAGTCATCCATCATTGACAAAATGTATTTGTTACCAGAGTGGCTTACAGGTAATGGTCCTACCAAGTCGATGTAAATCTTATCGAACGGCTTTTCGGAGACTTCCGTTACGACTAGTGGCATTTTAATAGCCTTACATTGTTTATTCTTCTGACATTTCGAGCATCGCCTGATATAGGTGGCAATATCAGCCTTCATCCCCTTCCACCGGTAGAAGCGTTTTATCCTTTCAAAGGTCTTATTCCTTCCGAAATGCCCCCCAAATCGAGAGTCATGATAATCTTTTAATATTACCTTGATCTCTTCGGGATCAGTAACGTATTGTGGTGTTTGACTGCCTTGCAGCCTTCTTGACGTAATCGGAGTTTCATCGACGTCCTCCCAGTCCTCCTCAGACTCTGGCAGATCATCACTTGCATCGAGTTTTTTCTTCTGAGCTTGTAAGCGTGTGACTGCTAAGCAAGGGTATTCTTTACCTCCATCAGTTCCTATTTTTGCTTCCTCTCGGGGTATTCTGCTCAGCGCATCCGCATTGCCATTCTCCTTTCCTTTTTGGTAAACAATTTCAAAATCGTATTCCGACAACTTATGATGGAACCTTACCATACGTGATGTTGTATCCTTTACCTTGAATACACCTCTGAGTGGCTGGTGGTCCGTTTTAATTTTGAAATGTCTACCCAAGAGATAGCATTTGTAATTGCGTACAGCCCACACTATAGCCAACATTTCGCGTTCTGTGGTCGAGTAATTTCTTTCCGCTTGATTTAGCGTGCGACTGGCGTAGCTAACAGGTTTACCTTCCTGTTCTAACACAGCTCCTAGAGATTTCCCACTGGCATCCGTAATTAATGTAAATTCCTTCGTAAAGTCAGGATAAGCTAGCAATGGAGGTGTAGTGAGAGCCTTTTTAATCAGGGCGAATGACTCATCACACTTGGGTCCCCAATCGAACTTTATTTTTTTTCTTAATAAATAATTAATTGGAGCCATGATTTCCGAGAAGCTAGGAACGAATTTCCGGTAATAATTAGCTAACCCTAGGAAAGATTGAACCTGTCTCACCGTCTTTGGTCGCGGAAAGCTCTGTACAACTTCCACCAAACGTTGATCTGGCTTTACTCCTTGTTCCGAGCATACATGGCCCAGATACACCACTTCTTTTTTCAGAAACTGGCATTTAGAGGGTTGCAGCTTTAAATTATGACCCCGAAAACGTTGAAATACTTGCCTCAACTTATTGTTGTGTTCATCTAAGTTTTTTGCAAATATAACGACATCATCGAGATACACGAAACATTTTATTCCCTGTAACCCTGTTAATATTCCGTTTAGGAGCGACTGAAAAAATGGAGGCGCAGTTTTTAGCCCAAACGGCAATCGTTTATACTGAAAATGATTGAAATTAGTGCTAAAAGCGGTTTTTTCTCTATCTTCTGGATCAATTAATACTTGATGATACCCGTTAGCTAAATCTAACGTGGAAAAGTACCTGGAATGACCCAGCCGATCCAAAATGTCTTCAATTCGCGGAAGTGGATACGAAAATGGAATGCAAACCTTGTTTAGTTCCCGGAAATCTACGCACAACCTATACTTGCGGTTACCAGATTCGTCAGTTCCCTTCTTGGGAATCAGCAGGACTGGAAAGTTAAACGGACTATCACTAGGCTCTATGATATCCTCCTCTAACAGTTTTTCAAGTTGCTTCTTACATTCTTCTCTGTGAGCTTCCGGCATGCGGTACTGCTTCCTATGAATGGGTCCTTTGTTAGCGATTAAAGGTAGTTTGAAGGTTTTCGTTGGAGTGTAGGTCAATTTGTCTCCTGGCAAATGAAAAATATCACTATATTCGTAACAAATTTGAGTCACGGACTCTTTTTCCTCTGAATTTAGGTCTTCTCCTAGTATTAGTGATTGTTTCATTAGTTTAAGCCGTTGCTGACTGAGATTGTACTCCAGTCGACCTTCTCCTATAGGCTGCATAGAGTACTTACTTAGGTTCTCCAGCTTAGGTCTGAAATTCTTTATTTCAACTGCCTCAGTTCTAGCGTTGATTATTCCAACAAATGCCTGTCCATTCTTAGGCCTGATTAGGGTATTACTACAGTACACGCCGGGACATATTTCTTCTGCCACACACACCATCTCATCCTCGCTTGTAACTTGGATGCTTATCAGCTGCTCCGTCCTTGGCTCCATTCGTATTATGGATTCCTTGAGCTCTCCGGCTCTTGGAGGTGAAGCTATCTTATCCCCTTTTAGATGCAGGCTATCTTCGATACTTAAGACTTCTGCATAGGCCGTGGTTTGGAAAGTTTCGAGCCCGATTTCCGTGCGAGGACTTCTTGACTCTTTCTCTTTATCATGTACTAGCTTCTTGCCCCACATATCATCTGGAAACCTCACGAATGTTTCTGAAAGAGGAGAATTGTTTTCCTGAGCTACTCCTGTGCGAAGGGATGCCTTCAAGATTTTTCTCCTCTTTTTCCTTCTGCGGAATGTGCGCCGTGTATCAGACAGCAACGAGGATGTCTTGAGAATATCAAACCTAACTTCCTTGCGAGGATTATTTGGTTCCTTCTCTTTTCCACTTGCTACATTTGCCTTTGGGCTCTCAGCTTGATCCGCTCTTGTGTTAAAAGCTGCGGTCAAGGTATTTTCCTCCGCTTGTCCCTCTTCCACTGACTCTGCTAGTGTCTGCTTTGTATCCATCATATCTTCCTTCTGTGATTTCGTTTGCGGGCTCTCTAGTTCGGGTGTTTCTCTTCCTTTATTAATACTTACCTCAGTCAAGTACCTTTGTATGCTATTTGACACTTCACTTGCTTTGGCGACAACATCTTTTAATGCTGTTATTCTATCTTTAAGCCGAATCTTAATATCACTTGGGTTAGGCACTTCTTCAAAATTAGGTTTACCTGGGCTTCCTTGTGTACACCATTTTAGCCCTATGACTTCAACTTTTTCTTTCCTTGTGATGGAACCAAAGAGCGGTTCTCTGTCCTTGCTCTTATCTATAGGTCGTATTGACAATCTCTTATTTATACAGTCAATGACAGCTCTATCTCTGAGAAATTCAATACCCAGTATTCCATCAGCTCCGATTGAGTCCGTGTCATATATGGCGTTAAATTCGCAAGTCTGTTCAACTTCACCCATTCGTAGCTTGGCTGTACATGTTCCGATTGAGCTTCTTTGTGCCCCAAACAACCCTCCTATTTTGATTTTTTGTAATGTTTGTATAGGCGTAGTTCCCTTGATACGATTTACCTTAATCACATTGCACGTTGCCCCTGTGTCAACCAATAACACCAATTTACCCTTTATACCTATATCCGATTCTACAGTAATTATACAATTATTAAATAAACTTAGTTCTATTTCACTGGCTACATCCTGTGGGACTTTCGTTGTCTCTACTTTTGTTAGTTGAAGGCAGCTGCGGTAAAAGTCCCCAGCTGCCGATCCCCGTTTCCCTGATCGGCAATATATTTTTTCACACAAATCTCTGTATAATGATCAGAGGTTTTACAAAATTGGCAATAGAGAACTACAGCCTCTGCCTGACCTACTCCCGGGCTGCTAACATGTGTATCCATAAACCTTACCTGTTGTTTCCCACACTCTGTCGCCTCGTGTCCATATATCCGACATCTTATACAATAAGGGGACGGCCTTCTCTCTGTACATTCCTTCGCAATATGCCCCTGCCTCCCGCACTGGAAGCACTTGATATTTCTGGGTTGCTTTAGCTGGGCAGAGGGGTTCCTGAACATCCCTGACGAAGCTGGCTCATGTCTTGGTGGGGTTGCTGTCCGTTTGTTCTCGTCTTTGTCAACTCTGCCCGTACTCCAACTGTTCGGTGGACTTCTTCTAATGCCTTCCCCGTTATAGTTAAGCATTCCTGGTTCTCTAACCTGTAGTCGCCTGGCGTCTCTCTCGAAGTAATCTGCCTCCTCCCGTGCTTCGTCCAAAGATTGAAATTTTCGGCCTGTTAGGTATACTTGCTTAGTCCGGTTCATCACGCCTGCTTTGAACGTGGCTACTGCATCAGCCTCCAACTCTGAAATCAAACCCCCGTCTTTACCTGGATACTTAGCTGAAACTGCCGTTTTAATTTGATTCAACAAATCCTTCAATCTGTCCGCATATTCCCTAATGTCGTCTCCGGGTCTTTGTCTGCATGCTATCATTTCCGTTCTCAATTCACTGTAAGACTTTTTAGGCATATAAGCAGTTTTAATGATCTGCTGCAATGCTGCAAAATCTTTTGGCTCCTCTGAACTTACCAGATAGTATGCATCGTCCATCAACCGATATCTTACACATTTCATGAAGATATCTTGTTCTTCGGCCTTAAGACGATCGTAAAGATCTTTGCAGCAGTTTAGGAAGCGGTGCACTTCCTTTGCTAGCTTTGGCGACCTTTCCCCCGAAAACATTGGGACATATTTGGACACCATATCCATGATTTTGTCATGCGAATCAACCATGTTGTCTTGTTGTCTGTGTGATGCTGATTTACAACTCTCTATGTTCTTATTCGGCCTTTGATCTGCAACTGACTTGGGTGTTGAATACTGGCTTTTAGCTGTCTTAACACTTCCACTTTGCTTTGTCTCCCAGAATAACAGCCTTCTTCGTCCACAACTTTTCTGTGACTCAGCGCCTTTTTCCTTTTCCTGTGTATTTGGACCAAGTTCTATTTCCTTCTCTAATTCTTCTGATAAGTTCTCTGCTTCTAGCAACTGCTGTTTCAGAACTTTTACTTGCTTTATTAGAGCCTGATTTTCCTTTTGGCCTTCTTCTACTGCTTGTTCCAACGAATTCTCTCCTTTGTGGATAATGTCGAAAGTAGCTGTAACCAATAAATCAAGTGCCTCCCCCTTAGTACTTGTCCGGGTGCAAGTATCTAGTTCTTCAAGTACAGCTTCTAATTCCTCACTTGGCAATCGCTTCTTAAGTTCAGATGTTAGGCGTTCTCCGATATATTGCCAGTCTTGTTCATACCCTTTTAATTTATCTTGGCACTCTTTCAACTCTTGTGATTTATTTTCCAATTTTTCCTCCTGTTCTCGAAATCGCAAAAGTTCTTCTCTCGTCAGGACGTTGCTTCTCCCTACTGACATCTACACTAATGAATCACAAGATTTCCTAATGTATTGTCACTTCACTCTTCAATGTCACTTCTCGCAGACTAAACCAATTACTTTAAACGCGAACAGCAAAACATTTGTATTTTTGGAACTTTACTGTGCAACAAGTACTCTCCTATGAGCACCTTACACGAAAATATTCCAGGGCACGGCACGTTTGTTGTATGTACGTGTATGTATAACCGATGGTTGGAGTAGCTAATATAGCTTTGCTCCTTGTGTGTGTGCCGGAGTAGCTAATATAGCTTTGCTCCTTGTGTGTGTGCTGGAGTAGCTAATATAGCTTTGCTCCTAGTGTGTGCTGGAGTAGCTAATATAGCTTTGCTCCTTGTGTGTGTGTTGGTGTGCTTACCCGGTATATCCGCGGTTACGATTTATGCCTCCAGAAAAACAAGACGTTGAAAACTTAATTCCACTCGACTGAAATTATTATCTATAATTTCGATAATGTACCCACAGCTTATCTAAAAAAAATTCGAAATTGATCACCAAAAAAAAACAAGAAAACCCAACAAAATTCAGAACCAGTTACCGATTAATCAACTACTTATACCTTATTTTTGCACCTAGAGCTCACTGAAAATTTTCTAACGCTTATACTGATCAACCCTTCATATAAAAACTCACACTCAGCTCAGTATTATCACAAAATTCAAATCACTCAACACTTAATCTAGCACTTTCTTAAATTAAGCCTGAAAAGTAAAAGAATTAGCTAATTTTAATCTCTGAAAAATAAAATAATCAAAAAAAATTTTAACAATCTTAAAAGAATTTTTAAAAAAAATTAACCATGAAAAAAAACAACACAACAGCAAGAAATTCTCAAATTTCTTACCTAAGTTTACCGGCTGCGCCAATATGTCGTGCCCCCTGAGCAATCAATAAGCAAATCCAATAATTAAAAACGACACTCGAATTTCTTTTTACGTTATAAATCTTTATTTCACTATATATCAAACTGACCTATCTTAATACCTTTAAAACAATCTAACCCGAACCGAACTGAAACTTGATACTCTTAAACAAAGTTGAATCGCGACTGAACAATTAACTATGACGATGACTGAAACTAACGGGCACTCGCCAGACCAGTCATTGGTCTTTTATGCCCCGATATTCGGAAGTACTTTCTTTGCTCACAACGCGGATGTAAACAAACGACAACAACCTTGTCGTTTGTTCTACCGGTTGCAGCACCTGAGTCGCTTAGTAGTAAACAATCGCTTTACATAACAATTACCATGCGAGGTTAATTGTTATCGTAATCGTCGATTGCTCCACTAAGCGCTCATCGTAGCCAGCTGTTGAGCTAATCAGCGAAATAACCGGCAGTTGCAGAACAGTACCATGCGAGGTTACTGTTTAGCAATTGCTAATTATTTCTCTAAAATGCGCCCTTGGCTGCTAGAAGAATCTTCCTTATATTGGGCCATCACACTATAATAAGCTACTGGCACTTCTTATCCATTCTCCTCCTGTGAAATACCTACATTGCTGGTATCCGTATCCAATATAAAAGTTTTTTCCAGTTTTGGATAGTGAAGCACTGGAGTTTCACAAAGCTGTTACTTCTTATGAACGGCTTTCCTTCTTCTGTAAGTTGATGTAGGCTGCTTGCTATATCTGCAAAACCTTCAACGTATCGCCTGTAGTAGGTAGGTAGACCAAGAAAACTCCTTAATTGATGTTTATCCTTCGGAACTGGCCAGTTTTTGACAGCTGGTATCTTCTCAGGATCAGTTTTCGCTCCTTGTGATGAAACAATTTGCCCCAAATATTTAACTTCATTTTTAAATAGAGCACATTTATTCGTACTGAGCTTCAATTTCTGATATCTCAGTCGTTGAAGTACGTCCCATAGGTTATTTTTAAGTTCTCCGAATGTCTTCCGATTACTATTATGTCATGTAAGTAGAAAAGACATGTTTTCCAGGTTCGTAATCGTAAAACACATTCCATGCGTCGTTTGAATGTGGCTGGAGCATTACAAAATCCAGATGGCAAAACTTTGAATTGCAATAAGCCATTTCCAACTAAAAAATTAGTTTTCACTCAGTCCTCGGGCTGTATTTCCAGTTGCCAGTAACGGCTCCTCAAATCTAGTATAGAAAACCATTGCGCGCCGGGAAGGGTATCCAATGTGTCATCAATCCTTGGTAACTGGTTGCTATCCTTTCTCGTTACGTTATTTATTTGGCGGAAGTCTACACAGCATCGGGTTCTGCCATCCTTTTTCCAGACCAGAACAACTGGCAATGTCCAAGCGCTATTAGATTCATCTACTATGCCTTGTTCCTTTATGGAGTTTATCATATCTGCAACTTCCGGTTGTGTGGCTAATGGCAGTTTTCGTGGTGTCTCCCGAATGGGCCTAGAATCTCCTGTATAGATCCGATGTTGCACAAGACTTGTTTTACCGCAACCGTCATCATATATTGCAAATAATTCCGAAAATTCATTGATCACCTCTTCGGCATCGTTATACTGTTGTTCACTTAAGGCACTGGAGGAAGGAAACTTCTGACCAGCTGCGTAGAAGCTGGTATAGGATTTGTCTCCTCGACATTACTACCATTATCTAAATTAACAATGTGGTAAACATGTTCACAATTTCCAATTAGAGCACCTTCTTTGAGTTGCACCACATTTTCGGATATGTTGAGCACTCAATCTGGAATTAAGGCCGCATTTTCTGTCTTCAGTAAAGTTTTACCTACAATGATGGTCGATGTAACTATTGTCAGGTTAGGCCCCACCAAATAGAATCGGCAGGACCCGATGTCTTCAGAAAGCTTTGTCCATACTAGCGTGCCAGAGCATGCAGAGAGAGTAATGCTCTCACAGACCATCGCTATTTTGGTTAATATTCGTAGTATTGTGAAGCCATTCATGCTTGACAAGATCGGATCTAATAATTGAGCTCGAAACTCCAGTGTCGACAGTGACAGCACAGTAATTTTTTCCTACACTTCCATATATAAAACGACTGCTATTATTTCTCCTCTGCAACTGGGCTTCCTTAATGATGACTTCGGGGCTGTCGACTTCACCAACCAACTTCTGCCCCTCGAAGTTGGTTCTTACATGTTTTCCGTCTGCTGAACAGGGAAGTTGATTCAACTAGTCGCTGTTTGATTTGTAGTCTCCCCAGAATAGCTTGTTCCCTGGCTGGACATTTTTAGCATTCTGTTCTCTCCCAGTCTATCAAAATTCCAGCATCGCAGGATACCACGTGGGGGATTGCTTTGTGATGGCTGTATTCTATTACAAGTACATTCCTCCACAGAAATTTTTCTCACTCGTACTGCACTTCGAGAAGCTTGCATGGAAGAATCATACGCTAATACATGGGCTAGTGATTCTGCTGTTGATTTATTTTCTGCTAGCTATAACGCTTGTTGTAAACATTGATCTGCAGTAGCGTTCACAAATGCCTCTGTTTCTACTTCATTAAGGAAATCTGCATTTACGCTAGAGTATGAAAGATTAGCTAATCTTTTTACATCAGCCTGCAGTTGTTGTAGTGACTCGCCATGCTTTTGAGTCCTGTTGCGTAACTGTAGGCGATATGATTGCTACATGTGGTCATCTCCATAACGTAATTCTATCGCCTGTGCTAGTGAAATGTAATCACATTTCTTTTCAATCGGTATAGTTTTTAATAGCTCTGACGTAGGACCTCGAAATGTTAATACCGGAAGCTACCCCGAATTGTCTCTTGAAAATATGCCATGAATTTTGTCCATCAAATAATGCAAGTTTCATTCTGCCTGGACCGGATATTTCAATTCCTTCTTGTCGAAGTTATTGATAATTTATCTTCTCCAAATCTGCTTTACAGTTATCAAGCTACTCCGAGACTTTTTGTTGTACTTCCGGCATTTGTTGTTGAACTTCCAACACTTCCTGCTGGATTTTTTCAATTTTCGCAATTTTTTCGTATAATGAATTTTTCAGAAAATTCTTCTGTTCCCCCAAACAAGTTTCTAGACAATTCTGGAAAGAAATCTTTCGTTTATCCCAACGGGATTCCAGCGAATTCTTTGTTCATCCAAAACAGTTTCCAGAAAATTCTTTTGTACCTCAAAAGCATTATTTTGTTCCTCCAGAGATTTCTTCTGCTCACCTAAACGGGATTCCAGAGAATTGGGAGAAAAAAAACCAAGTCAAATATTTCACCGTATACTTTAATTTATTCTTCTATTTATTTTCATTTATTCTTACACCCTAGATACACAGCACGATCTAATGAATCATAATGAATCATTAGTACTAATAATTCATTCAAGTGCCGTGAGTCACACAGTATACGTCATTGTGGGTCGAAAAACAGATCATGATGAAGTACACTAATGAAGTGTTTTTTCCTTCATTATAGCTATAATATGGAAAATGTGCTAGATTTGTCATATAATAAAAATCCGAAGCTCAGCTGCGCATGCGCCCATTTGAAAAATAAGAAGAAGAAAAGCAAAGCACAAAATGTTACATCAAAATATTTTTTAATAAAACGCTTTATCGTTTCCAAATCGTTAAATTGAATAAAACGAAAATAAATAAAAACAAAGCTTATCGCGTTGATTCGACTCATATCGCTCCTTTAATGTCATAAGTATGTATATTAAAAACTACAACTTAACTAAAGAAATGGCTGTGTGTCTGTAGTTTATAATGAATCATTATAAATTAATGAGTCGTTAGTTATTTCTTTATTAAAACCGCTGTCTGTCTAGGGTATAAAGCTCTTTTTTTAATTCATTTTTTCTCTTGATTTATTTATCATTAGGTACATGAGCCACAACATGTATCTAGCTAAATAGAATGTAGATAAGATAAAAAAAAACACTATCTTCCCTTCTTCTAGATATGTCTCCCACTCTCTCTTTCTCTCTCTCACTCTCTCCTATAATTAAATTTTAAAAAGTGACGTATTACCTACAATTAGTTTCCATTTCACATACACTTTCATAATAAATTGACAGAAAGGTTGTACTGCCCGTAGTCAGAACGTACACGCAATAAATGATTAAGTGACTGAAATGAATGCACTGGTATAAAGGTAGTGGTTTTATTCGTTTATTCACTGCACTAAATGTTTCGAGTTCAATAAATACGATAACTTGAGAACTACAAGATATATATATATATTTTATAATATAAGAAGCTGAAACCAAGACGTTTAATAAATAATTAATATATAGAAATTTGTTTTATTCAACTGTAGCAATTGACTTGTACTCACCTGATCGATATGTAGCAGCTGATTTACTTGACCTTTTATTTGACTGAGGTGTGGGATGAGGATATTCTTTATTGCAGTCGATACCCGCAATAAAGTGGATTTGTTAGGAATTGTCTTATTACAGTCGAGACCCGCAATAAGACTCTTTATTACAGTCGATACTCGCAATAAAGTGTTTTGTGTTAGTGATTTTCTTACTACAGTCGAGACCCGCAGCAAGAATCTTTATTACAGTCGAGACCCGCAATAAAGTGTTTGAGTTAGTAATTGTCTTACTACAGTCGATACCCGCAGTAAGACTCTTTATTACAGTCGATACCCGCAATAAAGTTGTTTTGTTTGTAATTGTCTTATTACAGTCGAGACCCGCAATAAGACTCTTTATTACAGTCGAGACCCGCAATAAAGTGGTTTGAGTTAGTAGATTTCTTATTACAGTCGAGACCCGCAATAAGAAACTTTATTACAGTCGAGACCCGCAATAAAGTTATTTGTTAGTAATATATTATCTCAGTCGAGACCCGAGATAATATTCTTTAAGTCAGTCGAGACCCGACTTAAAGTGAATGTTAGTATATATCTTAACTTCAGTCGAGACCCGAAGAAAGATTCTTTATTTCCGTCGAGACCAGAAATAAAGTGTATTGTTAGTAATATTTTTTATTGCAGTCGCTACCCACAATAAAAAACCTTTAATTTAATCGCTATCTAAAATAAAATCCTTAATCCAGTCGGTAGCCAGAAGAAGAATATTTTATTTTAGCCGTCAATTAAACAAAGTATTTAATTTAGTAATAAAATATAACACTAGGAAAAATCACTAGGAAATAACACGAAGGAATAAATTGCCAAGTTAATAACTGCACTGCTAAATCACAAAAGAGATCGAATCAAGTCAAACTGCTGTTTATATAGCCAGAGTTTGCGCACGGCACCAAAGAACGGTAATCAACGGCGCGTGGCAACAGTATTGGCATAGCAACAACTTGCATAGCAACAATAACCTGACCTAGCAACTGCACTTCATCATTGATTCATAAAGTGTTACCATTTTAGTTATTGTTGTTAACAAGCTGCACTCAACTTATGAATGTAAAAAATGTTTTGCGTAAGTTCAATTTATTCCTAATCCAGTGTAGTATAAATGTTAATAACAACTAAATCTTTCACATTTTGTTGAATAAGAAAGTTTACTTACCCGACAAAATTTGTAAATTCCTAAAACCAACACCTCCAGCCGACCCCGACGCAGCCAGAAGCAGCACACACGATTTGCTGCACATCTCACTCTTCTACTGCGCAGTAATTTCTCGTGTAATGGCGGAACGTGGTTCGTAATGAGAATTCTTGTATTTCGATACCGTGGTGGCCATACTTGTTGCTGTCCAGCTGACTTGAGCTGACAGCAGCAATTTGTTTACAGAAGGATTTTGCTTCGTGGGATTACTGCGATTAATTAGGTAAGAAAATTTATGATTTAGATAAAAGGATTTGATTCTTTGTGGTCCGTTTTTTTGTTTCTTTTTCAGGTTGGAAGATCTGAGTCAGGAGCCCAGTCCTGAACATACTGCCCCCCGTTGAAAGGTTGGAATGCCTTTCAATTATATGTTGATCACTCCAGCTGGTGTTAATATATGTAGTGTTAATCTATGCAATCCTTTTATATATTTTAGAGCAATAAACTATTTTGTATAGCAATTATGATAGTTCATTCATGTGCCCTGTCACTACACATTCTATATGTTGTAATTTTGCTACAAACAAAAGAGATGTGAAAAATGGTTGGAAGACGAAACCAAGAGATTTTGCAAGCGACGTGGCCCCAAATACGTCAACGCAGAGTCGAAGTGCAATTGAGGAAGCCCCGGTAGTAATATTAAAGGAAACGAAATGACAGGTTTCTAGAATGGAAACTAAGAAAATCCTTTTGTAATATTTTATTTAAGAATTTTAATGTGTCCATCCTTTAATAGCCGCACGTTTTAACGGGTTCCATCCTTGGTTGTCACTCGTTGCTTTCGTTTCTTCGATTTGATTAACGCATCCCATGAGATGGTGATGTCCTCTATGTCTCCCGTCTGGTTGTCCGTCACGATTAAGTGCAAATCATTGTATTGCTCTGTGGCAGGTACTACCACAATGTCCTCCAGAATCTTAATCTTGGGCGATGAAGATGTTGTGCTGGGCTTCATTCACTATCGGTTCGGATCCAGATGGTCCTGGTGCTGGCTCTAGCTGAGGTGACCGACCTGGCGAATGCGGTGGAGAATCCGTGATGTCAATCACCTCCGATTCTTCCAGTTGCAGGAAGTTGAGCCATCTGCCAATTTTTGGTATCCGCTCTTCTGCCTTTAGTTGGTTCAGTTGCTTCTCCAACTCCCAAATTTTCTTCACCTCGCACTCTATGGACTTGCCCGGTGTTGGCGGCGAGTTGGTAGCTTCCTTAACAAATTTGTTGGATGATTCCATTTTGCCTTTTTAAAACTCTGGACTAAACTGTGGCTTGTGAAATGACGAGCTCGCTATTTAAAAAAGACTAACGGGTTCTGTTAACTATTCATGATCAGGCTGGGCATTTAAATTGAAACAAATTTGCAGAGACGAAATTTGCTTTTCAATTTACTGGTCCGTCATGATACATTGTAGCGATACAATTTCAATCACTCTAGTGAAGAATGCACTTTGATGTAAACAATGGATGTACATACATACATAGGTGCATACAATTGTGACGATTGGAATTTCAATAGATTATTGAAATTTCGAAAAAAAAAAAAATTTTTTTACGAAAATAAATGTTTTGTTAGCTAATGTAACGGTTTGCATGTTATTGTAAGGCAACAATGCGCTTTTATGGTTAGGAAATAAATTGAAATTTTGCATGGGTATGAAAATTTTTAAAAACGAAAATAAATTTGATTATGAGGAAATAAATGCTTCTTTGGATATTTTGTTTAAAATAAATAAAAAAAAAAATAAAAAATATGTATGTTTACAGGGAAGTTAGTTTGATGGGATAATGTGACCTTTGGGTTTTAAGAATAATCATATAATCTTGATCGTTGTGATGATTAATCGTTGAGAGCGTAATTTAGTTTAAAGGAAGAATAGCAAATTTTGTTATTGGCCTTTTTAGGACTCCATTCTTCGTTTTTATACTAACAACTCTTACCAGCTGATCAGCTCCTGGATGTAATTCAACGATTCGTTCCAATATCCAGCGACATGCTGGTAAATTGGGTTCTTTTATAACCACCAATTCTCCTATTTTGGGATTGGAGACTGGGGAATGCCATTTTGGTCTATTTTGCAATGAGTTTAAATAATCATTGGACCATTTATGCCAGAACTGTTGCTGTAAGGCTTGTAGATAATTCCATCGTGTTAATGATGAAACAGTCTTGTTGATTATTGGCTCTGGAGGAGTGATCAATGAGTTACCTATTAAAAAATGTCCTGGTGTTAAAATAATTAAGTCCTCTGGATCCTCTGAGATGGGGCATAATGGCCTTGAGTTTAAGCAAGCTTCGATTTGAGCTAACACGGTTGCGAATTCTTCATACGTGAGTGCAGAATTTCCTAGTATGCGCTTTAAATGAAATTTAATCGATTTCACTCCCGCTTCCCATAATCCGCCAAAATGTGGAGCTGAGGGCGGATTAAAATGCCACCTAGTTCCATCTTCTGCTACCCTTCCTGCCATTTCTTCGCTAGCTTGTTTTATCGCATTTTTGAGATCCTTTTGCAAAGTTTTGTCGGCTCCAACGAAGTTGGTTCCGCAATCGGAATATATATCGCTGCAAAGTCCTCGTCGACTAGAAAAGTGGCGGAATGCTGCGATGAAAGCTGCTGTGGTGAGATCGGAGACTGGCTCTATATGGATGGCTTTAATGGCCATGCAGATAAAAATGCATATATAACCTTTATAAAAACGATTGCCTCGATGTTTCGACATTTTCAAATTTATGGGGCCAGCATAATCAACACCAGTTTGTTGGAAAGGTCTGGATATGTTAACTCTTGATGCGGGTAGGTTTCCCATGATTTGATTCTTATTGGAAGCGGATTGTTTAAAACAGGTAACACATTTATGTAAAACATGTTTGACGGTTTTTCGTCCTTGTGGTATCCAAAATTTGTTTCTTATTGTTGATAGAACCAATTGCACACCTCCGTGTAATGTTTTCATATGATAGTAATTAATTATTAATACTGTCAAGTTGCTTTCTTTCGGCAGTATTATTGGATGTTTTTGGTCGTAGGAAATATTGGCGTTTTATAATCGGCCACCCACACGCAATAAATCCTGATCATTTAAAAATGGAGTTAAAGGTAAGATTTTACTTTTGGCATCTAGTGAGATGCCTGCTTTTAATTGCTTGATTTCGTTTTCGAACGCAATTCGTTGAACAAGCTTAATAAGCAGATGTTTCGCTTGAGTCATTTCTATAGGTTTTAATTGAACTGAATTATGCTGGTAATTCTGAGTTATATTTGTAGCCTTCTTGCGGCAATGATTGATAAATCTTATACAATATGCAGTAATTCGTTGCAACTTTGTGAAAGTCGAGAACTTACAAATTAACTCATTCATATCTACATACGTGGTTACATAGCACACTCGTTTTTGTTCCGAGTCTACATTACTGTCGATCAAAATATTTGTATGAGGCCAATTTTCGTCCGAGTTTAGCAGCCACTGAGGTCCGTGCCACCATAACTCCTGGGAGCTTAAAGATGCAGGTTCAATGCATCTGGAGTTGCAATCAGCAGGATTATCAGCAGACCGCACGTGACGCCATGCCTGGATATCAGTTAGGGCCTGGATTTCTGCAATCCTGTTCGCTACGTATGTTTTGTATTTATTTGAGTGATTGCGTATCCACGCTAAGACTATGGAAGAGTTTGTCCAAGCGAATATGGGCGTATTGATCATATTTAAATCTGTTTTAACACGATTTATAAGCCGAGCTAACAGTACTGCTCCACATAACTCAAGACGAGGAAGCGTGATCGGTTTAACGGGTGCTATTTTTGTTTTTGCCATTAGTAAATTGACATGGACATGGCCCTCTTCATCGATGGCCCTGATGTATACGGCAGCCGAATAGGCTTGGTTGGATGCGTCGGAAAATCAATGTAATTGGCAAGTCGCTAAATTACTAGTTGTAAAAATCCAACGTGGTATTTGAATTTCGCTAATGTAACTTAACTTTGTTTTGAATTGTCGCCAATGTATATCAATAGATGCAGGAATTGGATCGTCCCATGAGCATCCAGAAAGCCATAAGGTTTGCATCAGAATCTTAGCTGTCACTATAATTGGAGATATCCAACCTAGTGGATCAAAGAGTGTCGCAATGTCTGACAACACAAAAAATGATCTACTCCTGGGTGCCAATGTATGCCCAGGGTTTTTATAGATTCATCACTTGCGAACCGTAATGGAAGTTGTACTTCCCTGTGTTCTTCTGGGATGCTTAATAGGAGATCTGATGAATTACTGACCCATTTTCTCAAATTGAATCCTGCTGACGACCGATGGAATCTGCTCCAGTGAGGAGATCATCAACATAGAATTCACGTGGTATAATTTTTGCAGCCACAGGGTATTTAGCAGCTTCATCACTTGCTAACTGATGAAGGGTTTTGATTGCTAAGTAAGGAGCTGGTGTTGTGCCAAATGTAACCGTAGTTAATTTGTATTCTTTGATCACTTCATTAGGATTATTTCTCCAAAGTATCCTTTGATAATTTTGATCTGCAGGCTGAACATTGATCATCCGATACATCTTCTCTATGTCGGCTGACATAGCGTATTTGTACTTTCGCCATCTAAGTAACGTTGTGAAGAGTTCAGATTGTAGTACTGGGCCTGTATGCAACTGTTCGTTTAAACTTTTCCCATTGGAGGATTTAGCCGAGGCATCGAAGACAACTCGAACTTTGGTAGTTGTACTGTCTTTAATAACGGCGTGGTGTGGAAGATAATAGCATTTATCTTTATCAACTTCTTCGTCAACTGCTGTCATGTGCCCTAATGATTGATATTCATTAATGCAGGCTTTGTATTCCTGACTGAGCTCAGGATTTTGCTGTGATTTGTGCTCTAAGCTGTAAAATCCCCGTAAAGCCATGCTACGCGAGTTGCCTAAGCTTGGACTATCTTGTATAAAGGGCAAACGGACTTCATATCTGCCGTTTGCATTTCGATAGTGAGTTTTTTCGTAGAACTTTTCACAATCATGGTCGGCCTTAGACAGTTGTCTTCCAGGTAACAGTTCTTCGGTTTCCCAAAATCTTCGAAGGAGTTTATCAAGTGAGGACTCTTCCTCATAATGAGCGTGTGCTGTTAAGACAGACGCTTTAGGACTTGTGAACGTATTGTTGATATTTCCAAAAAGAATCCAACCGAGCGTACTGTTTTGCGCGATTGGTGTTCCTGGAGGACCTTTTCGTAATCCTTCCAAGAGAATTTCTCCGTATACATCCGCTCCTAAGAGCAGGTCGATTTTTCCTGGTTTGAAAAAATATGGATCGGCGAGTTGCAGGTCTCGTACATGACTCCATTTCTTGTTTGGAATGGTGGACGGAGGTAATATGTCTGTTATAGTATTTACAACCAAGGCATTGATCGTAGTTACCTTGTTCGATGATGAATAAGGGTGAATTTGTATTGTTGCCTGTTTTTTCACATTCATAGCTTCTGACTTTCCTAAGCCAGTGATTTGTACTGACATATTCCTAGTTGATAATTGTAGTTTTCGTGCGGCTGCCTGCGTAATGAATGTGACTTGCGAGCCAGAGTCTATTAAAGCACGCAATGTGAGTACGGTGCCCTTTTTTGAAGACACTTTGAGCAATGCTGTGGCAAGAAATGCTTGTGTTGTTCTTGTTGATTGATTCGCGTGAAGCGTGTGCATATTAGATGTAGAAGGTGAAGGTTGAGCTTGTTAATTCCGGTTTTCTGATGCTTTGATCAAACCCGGTGGAGATGCGTTATTCCTATGGAGTAAGGAATGTTGTTTCCTTCCATATCGCTGACACGTAAATTTGCTTGAGCAAAATTTCGAGTTGTGACCTTTTGAAAGGCAGTTAATGCACAAGTTGTTTGACGTGACAATTTTAAATCTTGAGTCTACGTCTTGTTTAATAAATTTTGGACATTTGAATATCCGATGTTGCTCTTTGCACATTATACATCTGTCACCAGATGATGAAAGGTGAGTGGATGCTCTTGAAATTTGAGATGGTTTGTTTACGGAATATGGTTTTGTATCTGAGATTGCTTCTAGAGTTCGGAATCTCGTCTCTAGAAAAGCCTTTAAAGATTTTAGGGTAGGAAGTTCATTTGTACAATTAACTTCTTGTTCCCATAAGCGATGCGTCTCTGCTGGTAAACATTGCACTAGCATGTAAATCAGGATTGTATCCCAGTGTTTAGTGGGGACTTCCAATGCTTCGAGTTCATAAATACATTCTGACGATTTGTCTAGCACAGTTTTTATTGCCTTGGCTGACTCGTGTGTTGCTTTAGGTAGATTAAATAGAATTTTTAGCTGAGCATTAATTAATACTCGCTTATTGTCATACCTATTGAGCAATATCTTCCATGCGTTGTCGTAACTCGCATTGGTCATTGGAAGCTGACGCAACAAATGTTCTGCTTCTCCAGAAATATTCGATTTTAAATAATGTAATTTCTACACTGAAGATAACGCAGAACTTGTATGCACCAGCGACTGGAATAAATCGCGAAACGACCTCCATGACTCATATGACCCTGAGAACTTTGGGATTGTGATGCTAGGTAACCTCAGATACGAAGAAGATTCATTCTCCGTGTTTGGTTTTGAATCTACTTTTGTTTCGAATGCATTTAGTGCATCACTGAGAATACCTCGAAACGTGTAGTATTGATCTTCCACGCTTGAAAACTGATCTTTTGCAAAATAATCGTATTTTTGCAATTCGCTATCTTCTAAAGCCTGAGTAGCTTGGAGAATCGTATAATGCGTATTTTTATAGTCGGACCAAATTTCGTTTAGGGCGATTAACCGCTCAGAAATAAGTCCTCTTGTTCGTTTTTCTACATCAGTATCTTTGTAGTTATTGAACGATTTTTGGAATATTTGAGCTGAGGTGGCTTGATTAGCGAGAAGTTTTTGCAGTGTAGCCATGTTTGAAAATTTAAGAATATATACCACTAGACTTTAAATCCGGCGCGAAGGACCATAAAATGTACTGCCCGTAGTCAGAACGTACACGCAATAAATGATTAAGTGACTGAAATGAATGCACTGGTATAAAGGTAGTGGTTTTATTCGTTTATTCATTGCACTAAATGTTTCGAGTTCAATAAATACGATAACTTGAGAACTACAAGATATATATATATATTTTATAATATAAGAAGCTGAAACCAAGACGTTTAATAAATAATTAATATATAGAAATTTGTTTTATTCAACTGTAGCAATTGACTTGTACTCACCTGATCGATATGTAGCAGCTGATTTACTTGACCTTTTATTTGACTGAGGTGTGGGATGAGGATATTCTTTATTGCAGTCGATACCCGCAATAAAGTGGATTTGTTAGGAATTGTCTTATTACAGTCGAGACCCGCAATAAGACTCTTTATTACAGTCGATACCCGCAATAAAGTGTTTTGTGTTAGTGATTTTCTTACTACAGTCGAGACCCGCAGCAAGAATCTTTATTACAGTCGAGACCCGCAATAAAGTGTTTGAGTTAGTAATTGTCTTACTACAGTCGATACCCGCAGTAAGACTCTTTATTACAGTCGATACCCGCAATAAAGTGGTTTTGTTAGTAATTGTCTTATTACAGTCGAGACCCGCAATAAGACTCTTTATTACAGTCGAGACCCGCAATACAGTGGTTTGAGTTAGTAGATTTCTTATTACAGTCGAGACCCGCAATAAGAAACTTTATTACAGTCGAGACCCGCAATAAAGTTATTTGTTAGTAATATATTATCTCAGTCGAGACCCGAGATAATATTCTTTAAGTCAGTCGAGACCCGACTTAAAGTGAATGTTAGTATATATCTTAACTTCAGTCGAGACCCGAAGAAAGATTCTTTATTTCCGTCGAGACCAGAAATAAAGTGTATTGTTAGTAATATTTTTTATTGCAGTCGCTACCCACAATAAAAAACCTTTAATTTAATCGCTATCTAAAATAAAATCCTTAATCCAGTCGGTACCCAGAAAAAGAATATTTTATTTTAGCCGTCAATTAAACAAAGTATTTAATTTAGTAATAAAATATAACACTAGGAAAAATCACTAGGAAATAACACGAAGGAATAAATTGCCAAGTTAATAACTGCACTGCTAAATCACAAAAGAGATCGAATCAAGTCAAACTGCTGTTTATATAGCCAGAGTTTGCGCACGGCACCAAAGAACGGTAATCAACGGCGCGTGGCAACAGTATTGGCATAGCAACAACTTGCATAGCAACAATAACCTGACCTAGCAACTGCACTTCATCATTGATTCATAAAGTGTTACCATTTTAGTTATTGTTGTTAACAAGCTGCACTCAACTTATGAATGTAAAAAATGTTTTGCGTAAATTCAATTTATTCCTAATCCAGTGTAGTATAAATGTTAATAACAACTAAATCTTTCACATTTTGTTGAATAAGAAAGTTTACTTACCCGACAAAATTTGTAAATTCCTAAAACCAACACCTCCAGCCGACCCCGACGCAGCCAGAAGCAGCACACACGATTTGCTGCACATCTCACTCTTCTACTGCGCAGTAATTTCTCGTGTAATGGCGGAACGTGGTTCGTAATGAGAATTCTTGTATTTCGATACCGTGGTGGCCATACTTGTTGCTGTCCAGCTGACTTGAGCTGACAGCAGCAATTTGTTTACAGAAGGATTTTGCTTCGTGGGATTACTGCGATTAATTAGGTAAGAAAATTTATGATTTAGATAAAAGGATTTGATTCTTTGTGGTCCGTTTTTTTGTTTCTTTTTCAGGTTGGAAGATCTGAGTCAGGAGCCCAGTCCTGAACATACTGCCCCCCGTTGAAAGGTTGGAATGCCTTTCAATTATATGTTGATCACTCCAGCTGGTGTTAATATATGTAGTGTTAATCTATGCAATCCTTTTATATATTTTAGAGCAATAAACTATTTTGTATAGCAATTATGATAGTTCATTCATGTGCCCTGTCACTACACATTCTATATGTTGTAATTTTGCTACAAACAAAAGAGATGTGAAAAATGGTTGGAAGACGAAACCAAGAGATTTTGCAAGCGACGTGGCCCCAAATACGTCAACGCAGAGTCGAAGTGCAATTGAGGAAGCCCCGGTAGTAATATTAAAGGAAACGAAATGACAGGTTTCTAGAATGGAAACTAAGAAAATCCTTTTGTAATATTTTATTTAAGAATTTTAATGTGTCCATCCTTTAATAGCCGCACGTTTTAACGGGTTCCATCCTTGGTTGTCACTCGTTGCTTTCGTTTCTTCGATTTGATTAACGCATCCCATGAGATGGTGATGTCCTCTATGTCTCCCGTCTGGTTGTCCGTCACGATTAAGTGCAAATCATTGTATTGCTCTGTGGCAGGTACTACCACAATGTCCTCCAGAATCTTAATCTTGGGCGATGAAGATGTCTGCTGGGCTTCATTCACTATCGGTTCGGATCCAGATGGTCCTGGTGCTGGCTCTAGCTGAGGTGACCGACCTGGCGAATGCGGTGGAGAATCCGTGATGTCAATCACCTCCGATTCTTCCAGTTGCAGGAAGTTGAGCCATCTGCCAATTTTTGGTATCCGCTCTTCTGCCTTTAGTTGGTTCAGTTGCTTCTCCAACTCCCAAATTTTCTTCACCTCGCACTCTATGGACTTGCCCGGTGTTGGCGGCGAGTTGGTAGCTTCCTTAACAAATTTGTTGGATGATTCCATTTTGCCTTTTTAAAACTCTGGACTAAACTGTGGCTTGTGAAATGACGAGCTCGCTATTTAAAAAAGACTAACGGGTTCTGTTAACTATTCATGATCAGGCTGGGCATTTAAATTGAAACAAATTTGCAGAGACGAAATTTGCTTTTCAATTTACTGGTCCGTCATGATACATTGTACAATTTCAATCACTCTAGTGAAGAATGCACTTTGATGTAAACAATGGATGTACATACATATATAGGTGCATACAATTGTGACGGAATTCTTCAGCCAAATCAAATTGCCGTGTAGCATTTCTTATAATATCTGTCATCTCTCGAGCGTGGATTATTAATGGGTGTAGCTTTCCCACGCTCAATGAGACCAGAATGCTTGCATACGTTTCTTGCACCTCGCTTATCTCCCGCAACTGTAGAGTCAATAGTGTCAGCATCTCATTTAACTCCACCCTTTGCTGCAGCAATGCTATTTCCCCCACTTGATTATTTTGTGCAGTAACAATGGCTGTCATCTTTTGTCTCAGTTCTTCGCGCTCTGCTGCGGCTCTGACTCGTGATGCGTTGCTAAGTTCGAAAGTGGATTTAATAACCGTAGCCTGTTCTTGGAGTAACGTGAAGGTACGATTCTCCTTTCTGTTGAGCTCATCCAGTTCCGCATAGATGTTCTCGGAGTCTGTGTGGTCCATCGTTCCAAAAAGAGTTTTCGATAATGAACCTATTCCATCGAAAAATGATCGCCTTACTCGCTGCGATGGTTCTGAATGGGTGTGATGCGACAATTCTTCATTTCGACGCTCAATCTTTGATGTCCAGCTTTTAATCTCCTTAACAGCTATCGTGCATCTAGTTTTGATATCAGTATGGATGTTCTCGCAGAGCTGTGCAACCAGGCTGCTACAATTATCTGCAAAACTCAATTCCTCCGAAAAGTCCGGTACCTGCAGCTGTGATAGTATGGTCCAGTGCTTTGTGTAGAAGTTGGCTTTCCCCAGGTTTTCAAACAGCACTCCTGATAATGCGACTGGCCGAATGCTGTAGCCTGAATTCTCCGCGTATATAATTAATATTGATGTTAGTAGGGTTGCTACAATTAATCCTATTTTGTTAGTTAACATACTTAAAGTTTTTTTTTTTTAAAGACTTATTTTCTTCTCAACTTCTTTATTGCCTTAAACTACTTACTTGGACGAATATCTTTAATTTATTCTTTCATATACTATACAAACAATAATTCCTTTATTTCTATATTCTAATTCCCCTATTGTCTTAACTACTGCTGAAAAGGAAAAACAATAATATATGTTTTATACCTGATACTCCTCTTCTCTCGTTCCGTCTCTTAGATTCCTCAACCTTGTAGAACAGGTTCCTTATTATCGGTCCTCAAGCCCTGACCTTCCCTTGCTGAATGGTATTTTGGAATTTTTAGGCTGTCTGCAATATGAAAAGAGGTGAGTTATTATTAAAATATTGGTATGGACGCATTATTCTTCGAACTTCCTCAAACGGTTTGTATGTACCCGCTTGAGTCTGTTCCCTTGAAGTATGGTCACGTTTTCAGGACTATGAACATATATTACTTCATAAGGCCCCTTAAAAATAGACGACAACTTTCCCCCACGAGCTGCATCTCTAAGCAATACCTTTTCGCCGACATGAATTACTACAGCATTTGCGAATTTATCATAATGTTTTTTGGCTAGAGACTTACCTCGGAGCAAATTATCTCTTGCCAACTTGAACGCTTTCTGCAATTTGAACCGTAATACTGCGTGATATCTATCAGCGTTGTATATTGGTTCAGGTTTGCGTTGTAGGCTGCTCGGAACTTCTGATATGAACCCAAACAGGGTTTCCATTGGCGTAAGTTTGGTCCCCGAATGCACAGTATTATTGTACGCATGTGCTGCTGTGCGTAGAAATCCATCCCAATTTCTCGGGTCCTCATCAACGAAGCTCCTTAAATAATTGGCTAAGGTGGAATGCTGTCGCTCCACCGCATTTGATTGGGGGTGATAGGCAGTAGTCTGCAACTTTTTTATCCTTAGCATTTTGCACAGAGATTTTATGACTTCACCAGTAAAATTGGCTCCTTGATCAGTCACCAATTGCTTTGGCAACGTATATCGGCTAAGTATTTGCTCGAATAACGCCCCCGCTACCGTATTCGATTCCTGATCAGGTATCGCTACGAAATCAACAAACCGAGTTAAGTCATCCATCATTGACAAAATGTATTTGTTACCAGAGTGGCTTACAGGTAATGGTCCTACCAAGTCGATGTAAATCTTATCGAACGGCTTTTCGGAGACTTCCGTTACGACTAGTGGCATTTTAATAGCCTTACATTGTTTATTCTTCTGACATTTCGAGCATCGCCTGATATAGGTGGCAATATCAGCCTTCATCCCCTTCCACCGGTAGAAGCGTTTTATCCTTTCAAAGGTCTTATTCCTTCCGAAATGCCCCCCAAATCGAGAGTCATGATAATCTTTTAATATTACCTTGATCTCTTCGGGATCAGTAACGTATTGTGGTGTTTGACTGCCTTGCAGCCTTCTTGACGTAATCGGAGTTTCATCGACGTCCTCCCAGTCCTCCTCAGACTCTGGCAGATCATCACTTGCATCGAGTTTTTTCTTCTGAGCTTGTAAGCGTGTGACTGCTAAGCAAGGGTATTCTTTACCTCCATCAGTTCCTATTTTTGCTTCCTCTCGGGGTATTCTGCTCAGCGCATCCGCATTGCCATTCTCCTTTCCTTTTTGGTAAACAATTTCAAAATCGTATTCCGACAACTTATGATGGAACCTTACCATACGTGATGTTGTATCCTTTACCTTGAATACACCTCTGAGTGGCTGGTGGTCCGTTTTAATTTTGAAATGTCTACCCAAGAGATAGCATTTGTAATTGCGTACAGCCCACACTATAGCCAACATTTCGCGTTCTGTGGTCGAGTAATTTCTTTCCGCTTGATTTAGCGTGCGACTGGCGTAGCTAACAGGTTTACCTTCCTGTTCTAACACAGCTCCTAGAGATTTCCCACTGGCATCCGTAATTAATGTAAATTCCTTCGTAAAGTCAGGATAAGCTAGCAATGGAGGTGTAGTGAGAGCCTTTTTAATCAGGGCGAATGACTCATCACACTTGGGTCCCCAATCGAACTTTATTTTTTTTCTTAATAAATAATTAATTGGAGCCATGATTTCCGAGAAGCTAGGAACGAATTTCCGGTAATAATTAGCTAACCCTAGGAAAGATTGAACCTGTCTCACCGTCTTTGGTCGCGGAAAGCTCTGTACAACTTCCACCAAACGTTGATCTGGCTTTACTCCTTGTTCCGAGCATACATGGCCCAGATACACCACTTCTTTTTTCAGAAACTGGCATTTAGAGGGTTGCAGCTTTAAATTATGACCCCGAAAACGTTGAAATACTTGCCTCAACTTATTGTTGTGTTCATCTAAGTTTTTTGCAAATATAACGACATCATCGAGATACACGAAACATTTTATTCCCTGTAACCCTGTTAATATTCCGTTTAGGAGCGACTGAAAAAATGGAGGCGCAGTTTTTAGCCCAAACGGCAATCGTTTATACTGAAAATGATTGAAATTAGTGCTAAAAGCGGTTTTTTCTCTATCTTCTGGATCAATTAATACTTGATGATACCCGTTAGCTAAATCTAACGTGGAAAAGTACCTGGAATGACCCAGCCGATCCAAAATGTCTTCAATTCGCGGAAGTGGATACGAAAATGGAATGCAAACCTTGTTTAGTTCCCGGAAATCTACGCACAACCTATACTTGCGGTTACCAGATTCGTCAGTTCCCTTCTTGGGAATCAGCAGGACTGGAAAGTTAAACGGACTATCACTAGGCTCTATGATATCCTCCTCTAACAGTTTTTCAAGTTGCTTCTTACATTCTTCTCTGTGAGCTTCCGGCATGCGGTACTGCTTCCTATGAATGGGTCCTTTGTTAGCGATTAAAGGTAGTTTGAAGGTTTTCGTTGGAGTGTAGGTCAATTTGTCTCCTGGCAAATGAAAAATATCACTATATTCGTAACAAATTTGAGTCACGGACTCTTTTTCCTCTGAATTTAGGTCTTCTCCTAGTATTAGTGATTGTTTCATTAGTTTAAGCCGTTGCTGACTGAGATTGTACTCCAGTCGACCTTCTCCTATAGGCTGCATAGAGTACTTACTTAGGTTCTCCAGCTTAGGTCTGAAATTCTTTATTTCAACTGCCTCAGTTCTAGCGTTGATTATTCCAACAAATGCCTGTCCATTCTTAGGCCTGATTAGGGTATTACTACAGTACACGCCGGGACATATTTCTTCTGCCACACACACCATCTCATCCTCGCTTGTAACTTGGATGCTTATCAGCTGCTCCGTCCTTGGCTCCATTCGTATTATGGATTCCTTGAGCTCTCCGGCTCTTGGAGGTGAAGCTATCTTATCCCCTTTTAGATGCAGGCTATCTTCGATACTTAAGACTTCTGCATAGGCCGTGGTTTGGAAAGTTTCGAGCCCGATTTCCGTGCGAGGACTTCTTGACTCTTTCTCTTTATCATGTACTAGCTTCTTGCCCCACATATCATCTGGAAACCTCACGAATGTTTCTGAAAGAGGAGAATTGTTTTCCTGAGCTACTCCTGTGCGAAGGGATGCCTTCAAGATTTTTCTCCTCTTTTTCCTTCTGCGGAATGTGCGCCGTGTATCAGACAGCAACGAGGATGTCTTGAGAATATCAAACCTAACTTCCTTGCGAGGATTATTTGGTTCCTTCTCTTTTCCACTTGCTACATTTGCCTTTGGGCTCTCAGCTTGATCCGCTCTTGTGTTAAAAGCTGCGGTCAAGGTATTTTCCTCCGCTTGTCCCTCTTCCACTGACTCTGCTAGTGTCTGCTTTGTATCCATCATATCTTCCTTCTGTGATTTCGTTTGCGGGCTCTCTAGTTCGGGTGTTTCTCTTCCTTTATTAATACTTACCTCAGTCAAGTACCTTTGTATGCTATTTGACACTTCACTTGCTTTGGCGACAACATCTTTTAATGCTGTTATTCTATCTTTAAGCCGAATCTTAATATCACTTGGGTTAGGCACTTCTTCAAAATTAGGTTTACCTGGGCTTCCTTGTGTACACCATTTTAGCCCTATGACTTCAACTTTTTCTTTCCTTGTGATGGAACCAAAGAGCGGTTCTCTGTCCTTGCTCTTATCTATAGGTCGTATTGACAATCTCTTATTTATACAGTCAATGACAGCTCTATCTCTGAGAAATTCAATACCCAGTATTCCATCAGCTCCGATTGAGTCCGTGTCATATATGGCGTTAAATTCGCAAGTCTGTTCAACTTCACCCATTCGTAGCTTGGCTGTACATGTTCCGATTGAGCTTCTTTGTGCCCCAAACAACCCTCCTATTTTGATTTTTTGTAATGTTTGTATAGGCGTAGTTCCCTTGATACGATTTACCTTAATCACATTGCACGTTGCCCCTGTGTCAACCAATAACACCAATTTACCCTTTATACCTATATCCGATTCTACAGTAATTATACAATTATTAAATAAACTTAGTTCTATTTCACTGGCTACATCCTGTGGGACTTTCGTTGTCTCTACTTTTGTTAGTTGAAGGCAGCTGCGGTAAAAGTCCCCAGCTGCCGATCCCCGTTTCCCTGATCGGCAATATATTTTTTCACACAAATCTCTGTATAATGATCAGAGGTTTTACAAAATTGGCAATAGAGAACTACAGCCTCTGCCTGACCTACTCCCGGGCTGCTAACATGTGTATCCATAAACCTTACCTGTTGTTTCCCACACTCTGTCGCCTCGTGTCCATATATCCGACATCTTATACAATAAGGGGACGGCCTTCTCTCTGTACATTCCTTCGCAATATGCCCCTGCCTCCCGCACTGGAAGCACTTGATATTTCTGGGTTGCTTTAGCTGGGCAGAGGGGTTCCTGAACATCCCTGACGAAGCTGGCTCATGTCTTGGTGGGGTTGCTGTCCGTTTGTTCTCGTCTTTGTCAACTCTGCCCGTACTCCAACTGTTCGGTGGACTTCTTCTAATGCCTTCCCCGTTATAGTTAAGCATTCCTGGTTCTCTAACCTGTAGTCGCCTGGCGTCTCTCTCGAAGTAATCTGCCTCCTCCCGTGCTTCGTCCAAAGATTGAAATTTTCGGCCTGTTAGGTATACTTGCTTAGTCCGGTTCATCACGCCTGCTTTGAACGTGGCTACTGCATCAGCCTCCAACTCTGAAATCAAACCCCCGTCTTTACCTGGATACTTAGCTGAAACTGCCGTTTTAATTTGATTCAACAAATCCTTCAATCTGTCCGCATATTCCCTAATGTCGTCTCCGGGTCTTTGTCTGCATGCTATCATTTCCGTTCTCAATTCACTGTAAGACTTTTTAGGCATATAAGCAGTTTTAATGATCTGCTGCAATGCTGCAAAATCTTTTGGCTCCTCTGAACTTACCAGATAGTATGCATCGTCCATCAACCGATATCTTACACATTTCATGAAGATATCTTGTTCTTCGGCCTTAAGACGATCGTAAAGATCTTTGCAGCAGTTTAGGAAGCGGTGCACTTCCTTTGCTAGCTTTGGCGACCTTTCCCCCGAAAACATTGGGACATATTTGGACACCATATCCATGATTTTGTCATGCGAATCAACCATGTTGTCTTGTTGTCTGTGTGATGCTGATTTACAACTCTCTATGTTCTTATTCGGCCTTTGATCTGCAACTGACTTGGGTGTTGAATACTGGCTTTTAGCTGTCTTAACACTTCCACTTTGCTTTGTCTCCCAGAATAACAGCCTTCTTCGTCCACAACTTTTCTGTGACTCAGCGCCTTTTTCCTTTTCCTGTGTATTTGGACCAAGTTCTATTTCCTTCTCTAATTCTTCTGATAAGTTCTCTGCTTCTAGCAACTGCTGTTTCAGAACTTTTACTTGCTTTATTAGAGCCTGATTTTCCTTTTGGCCTTCTTCTACTGCTTGTTCCAACGAATTCTCTCCTTTGTGGATAATGTCGAAAGTAGCTGTAACCAATAAATCAAGTGCCTCCCCCTTAGTACTTGTCCGGGTGCAAGTATCTAGTTCTTCAAGTACAGCTTCTAATTCCTCACTTGGCAATCGCTTCTTAAGTTCAGATGTTAGGCGTTCTCCGATATATTGCCAGTCTTGTTCATACCCTTTTAATTTATCTTGGCACTCTTTCAACTCTTGTGATTTATTTTCCAATTTTTCCTCCTGTTCTCGAAATCGCAAAAGTTCTTCTCTCGTCAGGACGTTGCTTCTCCCTACTGACATCTACACTAATGAATCACAAGATTTCCTAATGTATTGTCACTTCACTCTTCAATGTCACTTCTCGCAGACTAAACCAATTACTTTAAACGCGAACAGCAAAACATTTGTATTTTTGGAACTTTACTGTGCAACAAGTACTCTCCTATGAGCACCTTACACGAAAATATTCCAGGGCACGGCACGTTTGTTGTATGTACGTGTATGTATAACCGATGGTTGGAGTAGCTAATATAGCTTTGCTCCTTGTGTGTGTGCCGGAGTAGCTAATATAGCTTTGCTCCTTGTGTGTGTGCTGGAGTAGCTAATATAGCTTTGCTCCTAGTGTGTGCTGGAGTAGCTAATATAGCTTTGCTCCTTGTGTGTGTGTTGGTGTGCTTACCCGGTATATCCGCGGTTACGATTTATGCCTCCAGAAAAACAAGACGTTGAAAACTTAATTCCACTCGACTGAAATTATTATCTATAATTTCGATAATGTACCCACAGCTTATCTAAAAAAAATTCGAAATTGATCACCAAAAAAAAACAAGAAAACCCAACAAAATTCAGAACCAGTTACCGATTAATCAACTACTTATACCTTATTTTTGCACCTAGAGCTCACTGAAAATTTTCTAACGCTTATACTGATCAACCCTTCATATAAAAACTCACACTCAGCTCAGTATTATCACAAAATTCAAATCACTCAACACTTAATCTAGCACTTTCTTAAATTAAGCCTGAAAAGTAAAAGAATTAGCTAATTTTAATCTCTGAAAAATAAAATAATCAAAAAAAATTTTAACAATCTTAAAAGAATTTTTAAAAAAAATTAACCATGAAAAAAAACAACACAACAGCAAGAAATTCTCAAATTTCTTACCTAAGTTTACCGGCTGCGCCAATATGTCGTGCCCCCTGAGCAATCAATAAGCAAATCCAATAATTAAAAACGACACTCGAATTTCTTTTTACGTTATAAATCTTTATTTCACTATATATCAAACTGACCTATCTTAATACCTTTAAAACAATCTAACCCGAACCGAACTGAAACTTGATACTCTTAAACAAAGTTGAATCGCGACTGAACAATTAACTATGACGATGACTGAAACTAACGGGCACTCGCCAGACCAGTCATTGGTCTTTTATGCCCCGATATTCGGAAGTACTTTCTTTGCTCACAACGCGGATGTAAACAAACGACAACAACCTTGTCGTTTGTTCTACCGGTTGCAGCACCTGAGTCGCTTAGTAGTAAACAATCGCTTTACATAACAATTACCATGCGAGGTTAATTGTTATCGTAATCGTCGATTGCTCCACTAAGCGCTCATCGTAGCCAGCTGTTGAGCTAATCAGCGAAATAACCGGCAGTTGCAGAACAGTACCATGCGAGGTTACTGTTTAGCAATTGCTAATTATTTCTCTAAAATGCGCCCTTGGCTGCTAGAAGAATCTTCCTTATATTGGGCCATCACACTATAATAAGCTACTGGCACTTCTTATCCATTCTCCTCCTGTGAAATACCTACATTGCTGGTATCCGTATCCAATATAAAAGTTTTTTCCAGTTTTGGATAGTGAAGCACTGGAGTTTCACAAAGCTGTTACTTCTTATGAACGGCTTTCCTTCTTCTGTAAGTTGATGTAGGCTGCTTGCTATATCTGCAAAACCTTCAACGTATCGCCTGTAGTAGGTAGGTAGACCAAGAAAACTCCTTAATTGATGTTTATCCTTCGGAACTGGCCAGTTTTTGACAGCTGGTATCTTCTCAGGATCAGTTTTCGCTCCTTGTGATGAAACAATTTGCCCCAAATATTTAACTTCATTTTTAAATAGAGCACATTTATTCGTACTGAGCTTCAATTTCTGATATCTCAGTCGTTGAAGTACGTCCCATAGGTTATTTTTAAGTTCTCCGAATGTCTTCCGATTACTATTATGTCATGTAAGTAGAAAAGACATGTTTTCCAGGTTCGTAATCGTAAAACACATTCCATGCGTCGTTTGAATGTGGCTGGAGCATTACAAAATCCAGATGGCAAAACTTTGAATTGCAATAAGCCATTTCCAACTAAAAAATTAGTTTTCACTCAGTCCTCGGGCTGTATTTCCAGTTGCCAGTAACGGCTCCTCAAATCTAGTATAGAAAACCATTGCGCGCCGGGAAGGGTATCCAATGTGTCATCAATCCTTGGTAACTGGTTGCTATCCTTTCTCGTTACGTTATTTATTTGGCGGAAGTCTACACAGCATCGGGTTCTGCCATCCTTTTTCCAGACCAGAACAACTGGCAATGTCCAAGCGCTATTAGATTCATCTACTATGCCTTGTTCCTTTATGGAGTTTATCATATCTGCAACTTCCGGTTGTGTGGCTAATGGCAGTTTTCGTGGTGTCTCCCGAATGGGCCTAGAATCTCCTGTATAGATCCGATGTTGCACAAGACTTGTTTTACCGCAACCGTCATCATATATTGCAAATAATTCCGAAAATTCATTGATCACCTCTTCGGCATCGTTATACTGTTGTTCACTTAAGGCACTGGAGGAAGGAAACTTCTGACCAGCTGCGTAGAAGCTGGTATAGGATTTGTCTCCTCGACATTACTACCATTATCTAAATTAACAATGTGGTAAACATGTTCACAATTTCCAATTAGAGCACCTTCTTTGAGTTGCACCACATTTTCGGATATGTTGAGCACTCAATCTGGAATTAAGGCCGCATTTTCTGTCTTCAGTAAAGTTTTACCTACAATGATGGTCGATGTAACTATTGTCAGGTTAGGCCCCACCAAATAGAATCGGCAGGACCCGATGTCTTCAGAAAGCTTTGTCCATACTAGCGTGCCAGAGCATGCAGAGAGAGTAATGCTCTCACAGACCATCGCTATTTTGGTTAATATTCGTAGTATTGTGAAGCCATTCATGCTTGACAAGATCGGATCTAATAATTGAGCTCGAAACTCCAGTGTCGACAGTGACAGCACAGTAATTTTTTCCTACACTTCCATATATAAAACGACTGCTATTATTTCTCCTCTGCAACTGGGCTTCCTTAATGATGACTTCGGGGCTGTCGACTTCACCAACCAACTTCTGCCCCTCGAAGTTGGTTCTTACATGTTTTCCGTCTGCTGAACAGGGAAGTTGATTCAACTAGTCGCTGTTTGATTTGTAGTCTCCCCAGAATAGCTTGTTC
Organism: Dioctria rufipes; assembly: GCA_963924295.1. Classification (NCBI taxonomy): domain Eukaryota; kingdom Metazoa; phylum Arthropoda; class Insecta; order Diptera; family Asilidae; genus Dioctria; species Dioctria rufipes. The sequence goes on from CAWUPM010000289.1 coordinate 270,892, forward strand.
CCTGGCTGGACATTTTTAGCATTCTGTTCTCTCCCAGTCTATCAAAATTCCAGCATCGCAGGATACCACGTGGGGGATTGCTTTGTGATGGCTGTATTCTATTACAAGTACATTCCTCCACAGAAATTTTTCTCACTCGTACTGCACTTCGAGAAGCTTGCATGGAAGAATCATACGCTAATACATGGGCTAGTGATTCTGCTGTTGATTTATTTTCTGCTAGCTATAACGCTTGTTGTAAACATTGATCTGCAGTAGCGTTCACAAATGCCTCTGTTTCTACTTCATTAAGGAAATCTGCATTTACGCTAGAGTATGAAAGATTAGCTAATCTTTTTACATCAGCCTGCAGTTGTTGTAGTGACTCGCCATGCTTTTGAGTCCTGTTGCGTAACTGTAGGCGATATGATTGCTACATGTGGTCATCTCCATAACGTAATTCTATCGCCTGTGCTAGTGAAATGTAATCACATTTCTTTTCAATCGGTATAGTTTTTAATAGCTCTGACGTAGGACCTCGAAATGTTAATACCGGAAGCTACCCCGAATTGTCTCTTGAAAATATGCCATGAATTTTGTCCATCAAATAATGCAAGTTTCATTCTGCCTGGACCGGATATTTCAATTCCTTCTTGTCGAAGTTATTGATAATTTATCTTCTCCAAATCTGCTTTACAGTTATCAAGCTACTCCGAGACTTTTTGTTGTACTTCCGGCATTTGTTGTTGAACTTCCAACACTTCCTGCTGGATTTTTTCAATTTTCGCAATTTTTTCGTATAATGAATTTTTCAGAAAATTCTTCTGTTCCCCCAAACAAGTTTCTAGACAATTCTGGAAAGAAATCTTTCGTTTATCCCAACGGGATTCCAGCGAATTCTTTGTTCATCCAAAACAGTTTCCAGAAAATTCTTTTGTACCTCAAAAGCATTATTTTGTTCCTCCAGAGATTTCTTCTGCTCACCTAAACGGGATTCCAGAGAATTGGGAGAAAAAAAACCAAGTCAAATATTTCACCGTATACTTTAATTTATTCTTCTATTTATTTTCATTTATTCTTACACCCTAGATACACAGCACGATCTAATGAATCATAATGAATCATTAGTACTAATAATTCATTCAAGTGCCGTGAGTCACACAGTATACGTCATTGTGGGTCGAAAAACAGATCATGATGAAGTACACTAATGAAGTGTTTTTTCCTTCATTATAGCTATAATATGGAAAATGTGCTAGATTTGTCATATAATAAAAATCCGAAGCTCAGCTGCGCATGCGCCCATTTGAAAAATAAGAAGAAGAAAAGCAAAGCACAAAATGTTACATCAAAATATTTTTTAATAAAACGCTTTATCGTTTCCAAATCGTTAAATTGAATAAAACGAAAATAAATAAAAACAAAGCTTATCGCGTTGATTCGACTCATATCGCTCCTTTAATGTCATAAGTATGTATATTAAAAACTACAACTTAACTAAAGAAATGGCTGTGTGTCTGTAGTTTATAATGAATCATTATAAATTAATGAGTCGTTAGTTATTTCTTTATTAAAACCGCTGTCTGTCTAGGGTATAAAGCTCTTTTTTTAATTCATTTTTTCTCTTGATTTATTTATCATTAGGTACATGAGCCACAACATGTATCTAGCTAAATAGAATGTAGATAAGATAAAAAAAAACACTATCTTCCCTTCTTCTAGATATGTCTCCCACTCTCTCTTTCTCTCTCTCACTCTCTCCTATAATTAAATTTTAAAAAGTGACGTATTACCTACAATTAGTTTCCATTTCACATACACTTTCATAATAAATTGACAGAAAGGTTGTACTGCCCGTAGTCAGAACGTACACGCAATAAATGATTAAGTGACTGAAATGAATGCACTGGTATAAAGGTAGTGGTTTTATTCGTTTATTCACTGCACTAAATGTTTCGAGTTCAATAAATACGATAACTTGAGAACTACAAGATATGTATATATATTTTATAATATAAGAAGCTGAAACCAAGACGTTTAATAAATAATTAATATATAGAAATTTGTTTTATTCAACTGTAGCAATTGACTTGTACTCACCTGATCGATATGTAGCAGCTGATTTACTTGACCTTTTATTTGACTGAGGTGTGGGATGAGGATATTCTTTATTGCAGTCGATACCCGCAATAAAGTGGATTTGTTAGGAATTGTCTTATTACAGTCGAGACCCGCAATAAGACTCTTTATTACAGTCGATACTCGCAATAAAGTGTTTTGTGTTAGTGATTTTCTTACTACAGTCGAGACCCGCAGCAAGAATCTTTATTACAGTCGAGACCCGCAATAAAGTGTTTGAGTTAGTAATTGTCTTACTACAGTCGATACCCGCAGTAAGACTCTTTATTACAGTCGATACCCGCAATAAAGTTGTTTTGTTTGTAATTGTCTTATTACAGTCGAGACCCGCAATAAGACTCTTTATTACAGTCGAGACCCGCAATAAAGTGGTTTGAGTTAGTAGATTTCTTATTACAGTCGAGACCCGCAATAAGAAACTTTATTACAGTCGAGACCCGCAATAAAGTTATTTGTTAGTAATATATTATCTCAGTCGAGACCCGAGATAATATTCTTTAAGTCAGTCGAGACCCGACTTAAAGTGAATGTTAGTATATATCTTAACTTCAGTCGAGACCCGAAGAAAGATTCTTTATTTCCGTCGAGACCAGAAATAAAGTGTATTGTTAGTAATATTTTTTATTGCAGTCGCTACCCACAATAAAAAACCTTTAATTTAATCGCTATCTAAAATAAAATCCTTAATCCAGTCGGTAGCCAGAAGAAGAATATTTTATTTTAGCCGTCAATTAAACAAAGTATTTAATTTAGTAATAAAATATAACACTAGGAAAAATCACTAGGAAATAACACGAAGGAATAAATTGCCAAGTTAATAACTGCACTGCTAAATCACAAAAGAGATCGAATCAAGTCAAACTGCTGTTTATATAGCCAGAGTTTGCGCACGGCACCAAAGAACGGTAATCAACGGCGCGTGGCAACAGTATTGGCATAGCAACAACTTGCATAGCAACAATAACCTGACCTAGCAACTGCACTTCATCATTGATTCATAAAGTGTTACCATTTTAGTTATTGTTGTTAACAAGCTGCACTCAACTTATGAATGTAAAAAATGTTTTGCGTAAGTTCAATTTATTCCTAATCCAGTGTAGTATAAATGTTAATAACAACTAAATCTTTCACATTTTGTTGAATAAGAAAGTTTACTTACCCGACAAAATTTGTAAATTCCTAAAACCAACACCTCCAGCCGACCCCGACGCAGCCAGAAGCAGCACACACGATTTGCTGCACATCTCACTCTTCTACTGCGCAGTAATTTCTCGTGTAATGGCGGAACGTGGTTCGTAATGAGAATTCTTGTATTTCGATACCGTGGTGGCCATACTTGTTGCTGTCCAGCTGACTTGAGCTGACAGCAGCAATTTGTTTACAGAAGGATTTTGCTTCGTGGGATTACTGCGATTAATTAGGTAAGAAAATTTATGATTTAGATAAAAGGATTTGATTCTTTGTGGTCCGTTTTTTTGTTTCTTTTTCAGGTTGGAAGATCTGAGTCAGGAGCCCAGTCCTGAACATACTGCCCCCCGTTGAAAGGTTGGAATGCCTTTCAATTATATGTTGATCACTCCAGCTGGTGTTAATATATGTAGTGTTAATCTATGCAATCCTTTTATATATTTTAGAGCAATAAACTATTTTGTATAGCAATTATGATAGTTCATTCATGTGCCCTGTCACTACACATTCTATATGTTGTAATTTTGCTACAAACAAAAGAGATGTGAAAAATGGTTGGAAGACGAAACCAAGAGATTTTGCAAGCGACGTGGCCCCAAATACGTCAACGCAGAGTCGAAGTGCAATTGAGGAAGCCCCGGTAGTAATATTAAAGGAAACGAAATGACAGGTTTCTAGAATGGAAACTAAGAAAATCCTTTTGTAATATTTTATTTAAGAATTTTAATGTGTCCATCCTTTAATAGCCGCACGTTTTAACGGGTTCCATCCTTGGTTGTCACTCGTTGCTTTCGTTTCTTCGATTTGATTAACGCATCCCATGAGATGGTGATGTCCTCTATGTCTCCCGTCTGGTTGTCCGTCACGATTAAGTGCAAATCATTGTATTGCTCTGTGGCAGGTACTACCACAATGTCCTCCAGAATCTTAATCTTGGGCGATGAAGATGTTGTGCTGGGCTTCATTCACTATCGGTTCGGATCCAGATGGTCCTGGTGCTGGCTCTAGCTGAGGTGACCGACCTGGCGAATGCGGTGGAGAATCCGTGATGTCAATCACCTCCGATTCTTCCAGTTGCAGGAAGTTGAGCCATCTGCCAATTTTTGGTATCCGCTCTTCTGCCTTTAGTTGGTTCAGTTGCTTCTCCAACTCCCAAATTTTCTTCACCTCGCACTCTATGGACTTGCCCGGTGTTGGCGGCGAGTTGGTAGCTTCCTTAACAAATTTGTTGGATGATTCCATTTTGCCTTTTTAAAACTCTGGACTAAACTGTGGCTTGTGAAATGACGAGCTCGCTATTTAAAAAAGACTAACGGGTTCTGTTAACTATTCATGATCAGGCTGGGCATTTAAATTGAAACAAATTTGCAGAGACGAAATTTGCTTTTCAATTTACTGGTCCGTCATGATACATTGTAGCGATACAATTTCAATCACTCTAGTGAAGAATGCACTTTGATGTAAACAATGGATGTACATACATACATAGGTGCATACAATTGTGACGATTGGAATTTCAATAGATTATTGAAATTTCGAAAAAAAAAAAAATTTTTTTACGAAAATAAATGTTTTGTTAGCTAATGTAACGGTTTGCATGTTATTGTAAGGCAACAATGCGCTTTTATGGTTAGGAAATAAATTGAAATTTTGCATGGGTATGAAAATTTTGTAAAAACGAAAATAAATTTGATTATGAGGAAATAAATGCTTCTTTGGATATTTTGTTTAAAATAAATAAAAAAAAAAATAAAAAATATGTATGTTTACAGGGAAGTTAGTTTGATGGGATAATGTGACCTTTGGGTTTTAAGAATAATCATATAATCTTGATCGTTGTGATGATTAATCGTTGAGAGCGTAATTTAGTTTAAAGGAAGAATAGCAAATTTTGTTATTGGCCTTTTTAGGACTCCATTCTTCGTTTTTATACTAACAACTCTTACCAGCTGATCAGCTCCTGGATGTAATTCAACGATTCGTTCCAATATCCAGCGACATGCTGGTAAATTGGGTTCTTTTATAACCACCAATTCTCCTATTTTGGGATTGGAGACTGGGGAATGCCATTTTGGTCTATTTTGCAATGAGTTTAAATAATCATTGGACCATTTATGCCAGAACTGTTGCTGTAAGGCTTGTAGATAATTCCATCGTGTTAATGATGAAACAGTCTTGTTGATTATTGGCTCTGGAGGAGTGATCAATGAGTTACCTATTAAAAAATGTCCTGGTGTTAAAATAATTAAGTCCTCTGGATCCTCTGAGATGGGGCATAATGGCCTTGAGTTTAAGCAAGCTTCGATTTGAGCTAACACGGTTGCGAATTCTTCATACGTGAGTGCAGAATTTCCTAGTATGCGCTTTAAATGAAATTTAATCGATTTCACTCCCGCTTCCCATAATCCGCCAAAATGTGGAGCTGAGGGCGGATTAAAATGCCACCTAGTTCCATCTTCTGCTACCCTTCCTGCCATTTCTTCGCTAGCTTGTTTTATCGCATTTTTGAGATCCTTTTGCAAAGTTTTGTCGGCTCCAACGAAGTTGGTTCCGCAATCGGAATATATATCGCTGCAAAGTCCTCGTCGACTAGAAAAGTGGCGGAATGCTGCGATGAAAGCTGCTGTGGTGAGATCGGAGACTGGCTCTATATGGATGGCTTTAATGGCCATGCAGATAAAAATGCATATATAACCTTTATAAAAACGATTGCCTCGATGTTTCGACATTTTCAAATTTATGGGGCCAGCATAATCAACACCAGTTTGTTGGAAAGGTCTGGATATGTTAACTCTTGATGCGGGTAGGTTTCCCATGATTTGATTCTTATTGGAAGCGGATTGTTTAAAACAGGTAACACATTTATGTAAAACATGTTTGACGGTTTTTCGTCCTTGTGGTATCCAAAATTTGTTTCTTATTGTTGATAGAACCAATTGCACACCTCCGTGTAATGTTTTCATATGATAGTAATTAATTATTAATACTGTCAAGTTGCTTTCTTTCGGCAGTATTATTGGATGTTTTTGGTCGTAGGAAATATTGGCGTTTTATAATCGGCCACCCACACGCAATAAATCCTGATCATTTAAAAATGGAGTTAAAGGTAAGATTTTACTTTTGGCATCTAGTGAGATGCCTGCTTTTAATTGCTTGATTTCGTTTTCGAACGCAATTCGTTGAACAAGCTTAATAAGCAGATGTTTCGCTTGAGTCATTTCTATAGGTTTTAATTGAACTGAATTATGCTGGTAATTCTGAGTTATATTTGTAGCCTTCTTGCGGCAATGATTGATAAATCTTATACAATATGCAGTAATTCGTTGCAACTTTGTGAAAGTCGAGAACTTACAAATTAACTCATTCATATCTACATACGTGGTTACATAGCACACTCGTTTTTGTTCCGAGTCTACATTACTGTCGATCAAAATATTTGTATGAGGCCAATTTTCGTCCGAGTTTAGCAGCCACTGAGGTCCGTGCCACCATAACTCCTGGGAGCTTAAAGATGCAGGTTCAATGCATCTGGAGTTGCAATCAGCAGGATTATCAGCAGACCGCACGTGACGCCATGCCTGGATATCAGTTAGGGCCTGGATTTCTGCAATCCTGTTCGCTACGTATGTTTTGTATTTATTTGAGTGATTGCGTATCCACGCTAAGACTATGGAAGAGTTTGTCCAAGCGAATATGGGCGTATTGATCATATTTAAATCTGTTTTAACACGATTTATAAGCCGAGCTAACAGTACTGCTCCACATAACTCAAGACGAGGAAGCGTGATCGGTTTAACGGGTGCTATTTTTGTTTTTGCCATTAGTAAATTGACATGGACATGGCCCTCTTCATCGATGGCCCTGATGTATACGGCAGCCGAATAGGCTTGGTTGGATGCGTCGGAAAATCAATGTAATTGGCAAGTCGCTAAATTACTAGTTGTAAAAATCCAACGTGGTATTTGAATTTCGCTAATGTAACTTAACTTTGTTTTGAATTGTCGCCAATGTATATCAATAGATGCAGGAATTGGATCGTCCCATGAGCATCCAGAAAGCCATAAGGTTTGCATCAGAATCTTAGCTGTCACTATAATTGGAGATATCCAACCTAGTGGATCAAAGAGTGTCGCAATGTCTGACAACACAAAAAATGATCTACTCCTGGGTGCCAATGTATGCCCAGGGTTTTTATAGATTCATCACTTGCGAACCGTAATGGAAGTTGTACTTCCCTGTGTTCTTCTGGGATGCTTAATAGGAGATCTGATGAATTACTGACCCATTTTCTCAAATTGAATCCTGCTGACGACCGATGGAATCTGCTCCAGTGAGGAGATCATCAACATAGAATTCACGTGGTATAATTTTTGCAGCCACAGGGTATTTAGCAGCTTCATCACTTGCTAACTGATGAAGGGTTTTGATTGCTAAGTAAGGAGCTGGTGTTGTGCCAAATGTAACCGTAGTTAATTTGTATTCTTTGATCACTTCATTAGGATTATTTCTCCAAAGTATCCTTTGATAATTTTGATCTGCAGGCTGAACATTGATCATCCGATACATCTTCTCTATGTCGGCTGACATAGCGTATTTGTACTTTCGCCATCTAAGTAACGTTGTGAAGAGTTCAGATTGTAGTACTGGGCCTGTATGCAACTGTTCGTTTAAACTTTTCCCATTGGAGGATTTAGCCGAGGCATCGAAGACAACTCGAACTTTGGTAGTTGTACTGTCTTTAATAACGGCGTGGTGTGGAAGATAATAGCATTTATCTTTATCAACTTCTTCGTCAACTGCTGTCATGTGCCCTAATGATTGATATTCATTAATGCAGGCTTTGTATTCCTGACTGAGCTCAGGATTTTGCTGTGATTTGTGCTCTAAGCTGTAAAATCCCCGTAAAGCCATGCTACGCGAGTTGCCTAAGCTTGGACTATCTTGTATAAAGGGCAAACGGACTTCATATCTGCCGTTTGCATTTCGATAGTGAGTTTTTTCGTAGAACTTTTCACAATCATGGTCGGCCTTAGACAGTTGTCTTCCAGGTAACAGTTCTTCGGTTTCCCAAAATCTTCGAAGGAGTTTATCAAGTGAGGACTCTTCCTCATAATGAGCGTGTGCTGTTAAGACAGACGCTTTAGGACTTGTGAACGTATTGTTGATATTTCCAAAAAGAATCCAACCGAGCGTACTGTTTTGCGCGATTGGTGTTCCTGGAGGACCTTTTCGTAATCCTTCCAAGAGAATTTCTCCGTATACATCCGCTCCTAAGAGCAGGTCGATTTTTCCTGGTTTGAAAAAATATGGATCGGCGAGTTGCAGGTCTCGTACATGACTCCATTTCTTGTTTGGAATGGTGGACGGAGGTAATATGTCTGTTATAGTATTTACAACCAAGGCATTGATCGTAGTTACCTTGTTCGATGATGAATAAGGGTGAATTTGTATTGTTGCCTGTTTTTTCACATTCATAGCTTCTGACTTTCCTAAGCCAGTGATTTGTACTGACATATTCCTAGTTGATAATTGTAGTTTTCGTGCGGCTGCCTGCGTAATGAATGTGACTTGCGAGCCAGAGTCTATTAAAGCACGCAATGTGAGTACGGTGCCCTTTTTTGAAGACACTTTGAGCAATGCTGTGGCAAGAAATGCTTGTGTTGTTCTTGTTGATTGATTCGCGTGAAGCGTGTGCATATTAGATGTAGAAGGTGAAGGTTGAGCTTGTTAATTCCGGTTTTCTGATGCTTTGATCAAACCCGGTGGAGATGCGTTATTCCTATGGAGTAAGGAATGTTGTTTCCTTCCATATCGCTGACACGTAAATTTGCTTGAGCAAAATTTCGAGTTGTGACCTTTTGAAAGGCAGTTAATGCACAAGTTGTTTGACGTGACAATTTTAAATCTTGAGTCTACGTCTTGTTTAATAAATTTTGGACATTTGAATATCCGATGTTGCTCTTTGCACATTATACATCTGTCACCAGATGATGAAAGGTGAGTGGATGCTCTTGAAATTTGAGATGGTTTGTTTACGGAATATGGTTTTGTATCTGAGATTGCTTCTAGAGTTCGGAATCTCGTCTCTAGAAAAGCCTTTAAAGATTTTAGGGTAGGAAGTTCATTTGTACAATTAACTTCTTGTTCCCATAAGCGATGCGTCTCTGCTGGTAAACATTGCACTAGCATGTAAATCAGGATTGTATCCCAGTGTTTAGTGGGGACTTCCAATGCTTCGAGTTCATAAATACATTCTGACGATTTGTCTAGCACAGTTTTTATTGCCTTGGCTGACTCGTGTGTTGCTTTAGGTAGATTAAATAGAATTTTTAGCTGAGCATTAATTAATACTCGCTTATTGTCATACCTATTGAGCAATATCTTCCATGCGTTGTCGTAACTCGCATTGGTCATTGGAAGCTGACGCAACAAATGTTCTGCTTCTCCAGAAATATTCGATTTTAAATAATGTAATTTCTACACTGAAGATAACGCAGAACTTGTATGCACCAGCGACTGGAATAAATCGCGAAACGACCTCCATGACTCATATGACCCTGAGAACTTTGGGATTGTGATGCTAGGTAACCTCAGATACGAAGAAGATTCATTCTCCGTGTTTGGTTTTGAATCTACTTTTGTTTCGAATGCATTTAGTGCATCACTGAGAATACCTCGAAACGTGTAGTATTGATCTTCCACGCTTGAAAACTGATCTTTTGCAAAATAATCGTATTTTTGCAATTCGCTATCTTCTAAAGCCTGAGTAGCTTGGAGAATCGTATAATGCGTATTTTTATAGTCGGACCAAATTTCGTTTAGGGCGATTAACCGCTCAGAAATAAGTCCTCTTGTTCGTTTTTCTACATCAGTATCTTTGTAGTTATTGAACGATTTTTGGAATATTTGAGCTGAGGTGGCTTGATTAGCGAGAAGTTTTTGCAGTGTAGCCATGTTTGAAAATTTAAGAATATATACCACTAGACTTTAAATCCGGCGCGAAGGACCATAAAATGTACTGCCCGTAGTCAGAACGTACACGCAATAAATGATTAAGTGACTGAAATGAATGCACTGGTATAAAGGTAGTGGTTTTATTCGTTTATTCATTGCACTAAATGTTTCGAGTTCAATAAATACGATAACTTGAGAACTACAAGATATATATATATATTTTATAATATAAGAAGCTGAAACCAAGACGTTTAATAAATAATTAATATATAGAAATTTGTTTTATTCAACTGTAGCAATTGACTTGTACTCACCTGATCGATATGTAGCAGCTGATTTACTTGACCTTTTATTTGACTGAGGTGTGGGATGAGGATATTCTTTATTGCAGTCGATACCCGCAATAAAGTGGATTTGTTAGGAATTGTCTTATTACAGTCGAGACCCGCAATAAGACTCTTTATTACAGTCGATACCCGCAATAAAGTGTTTTGTGTTAGTGATTTTCTTACTACAGTCGAGACCCGCAGCAAGAATCTTTATTACAGTCGAGACCCGCAATAAAGTGTTTGAGTTAGTAATTGTCTTACTACAGTCGATACCCGCAGTAAGACTCTTTATTACAGTCGATACCCGCAATAAAGTGGTTTTGTTAGTAATTGTCTTATTACAGTCGAGACCCGCAATAAGACTCTTTATTACAGTCGAGACCCGCAATACAGTGGTTTGAGTTAGTAGATTTCTTATTACAGTCGAGACCCGCAATAAGAAACTTTATTACAGTCGAGACCCGCAATAAAGTTATTTGTTAGTAATATATTATCTCAGTCGAGACCCGAGATAATATTCTTTAAGTCAGTCGAGACCCGACTTAAAGTGAATGTTAGTATATATCTTAACTTCAGTCGAGACCCGAAGAAAGATTCTTTATTTCCGTCGAGACCAGAAATAAAGTGTATTGTTAGTAATATTTTTTATTGCAGTCGCTACCCACAATAAAAAACCTTTAATTTAATCGCTATCTAAAATAAAATCCTTAATCCAGTCGGTACCCAGAAAAAGAATATTTTATTTTAGCCGTCAATTAAACAAAGTATTTAATTTAGTAATAAAATATAACACTAGGAAAAATCACTAGGAAATAACACGAAGGAATAAATTGCCAAGTTAATCACTGCACTGCTAAATCACAAAAGAGATCGAATCAAGTCAAACTGCTGTTTATATAGCCAGAGTTTGCGCACGGCACCAAAGAACAGTAGTAAACGGCACGTGGCAACAGTATTGGCATAGGAACAACTTGCATAGCAACAATAACCTGACCTAGCAACTGCACTTCATCATTGATTCATAAAGTGTTACCATTTTAGTTATTGTTGTTAACAAGCTGCACTCAACTTAGGAATATAAAAAACATTTTGCGTAAATTCAATTTATTCCTAATCCAGTGTAGTATAAATGTTAATAACAACTAAATCTTTCACATTTTGTTGAATAAGAAAGTTTACTTACCCGACAAAATTTGTAAATTCCTAAAACCAACACCTCCAGCTGACCCCGACGCAACCAGAAGCAGCACACACGATTTGCTGCACATCTCACTCTTCTGCTGCGCAGTAATTTCTCGTGTAATGGCGGAACGTGGTTCCTAATGAGAATTCTTATATTTCGATACCGTGGTGGCCATACTTGTTGCTGTCCAACTGACTTGAGCTGACAGCAACAATTTGTTTACAGAAGGATTTTGCTTCGTGGGATTACTGCGATTAATTAGGTAAGAAAATTTATGATTTAAATAAAAGGATTTGATTCTTTGTGGTCCGTTGTTTTGTTTCTTTTTCAGGTTGGAAGATCTGAGTCAGGAGCCCAGTCCTGAACAAAGGTAAAGCAAGGGCAAAACCTCAACAAAAATCTACCCACAAAGTGCCTTTTGTCATTTTAAACTTTAATGAATTTAAAAGTCATTTGTTTTTACAAATTACCAATCATCGACCAACGAACCAACCGAAGGACGCGTCGACCATCCTCACAATATCCTTTTCAGAAAAGACTTTTTTCACTTATTTTCAATTTCTATCTATTTATTGTCTATACATACATTGAACAATGTATAAGTGATACTCTAAGTTTCTGTCCTCTCTCTAATTGATACTTTTGTTATTCATTAATTAGATAACGAAATTAATTACAATTTTACCTTTTCACAGGAGACACTGAATGTATCTCTCCTTTCACTCCATAATTAAAATTTTGCTGAAGACAGAGCACGTTCTTTGTCCCCGTGGGTTTGTAGATTCATTATGAAGACAGGAATTTTCTTAATTGAATTTTCCGGATCTTTCTGGTGTTTGTTAAAAATATGCATGTATATAGTAAATATATATATATACAATTATTATCAAAAGGTGCATGGTCTTATAATGATTTTGACAAATTATATGAGAATAGTTGAATGTCTTTTGGCAAATTCATGTTAATTTAAATGTAATTTGCTATCGTAAGTTTTTACTCTATTTGGAGAATAGACTATGCCTGTATTTCACACCCACATTAAGCTTGATAACTGTTCCGTTGCGGAACATAATCCTATCAAAAGAGAAACCAATTTAAAATATAAAAAAAAAAATTAAACTAAAACAAATCAACATAATTTTCCCCCAATACTTGCCTTAGTAGCAGTCAAAAATTTAAACAAAATGAGTAGAGTGTGTGGAGTCATTCCGAGCGGACGTTACCTCATATTGCAATTTCTAATCAACTCCGCTTAGACTGCTTAATTTATCCAAAATAAGTGATAGCGTTGTTCTAAATAGTTTTAATCAAAATTGATTCCATAATTACTCAAAATCCGACGCGCCCGTTAAATAAATAATCATAATAAATTTTATCCGCCAAGTGAAGTGCTTTTCTATGAGGGCAGCAAACAATAAGCCAGCAGAACGGTAACGTTTTCTTTCCTTCTCTTCGCCTGTGATCAATGCAAATGTATTAGCACTTGTCACTGATCAGCAATCCTGGTGCACCCACCTGTGGTCATTGAACTGCACAGTCTGAGTTATTTAAAATAGCAAATAAAAATAGCGCTATTGTTATTTTTTTTACCTCGCTGCGTCGTTGACTGCTCCAGTTGGCGCCCAAATATTTGTGTTGTTGTGTGTCGCTTTTTTTTGCTTTTTTTGTTTTTGCCATCAGCATGCAGAATTTTATTTCAGATTTCTGCAACATTCGCGGATTAAGAGCAAATCCGGCAATTCTTGCGCTAAGTGAAACAAAGGTCGTTTTTCATGCTGATATTAGTCATTATCACGTCCCTGGTTACATCTTCGTGCCCCTTTTTTCTCAGCATAGATGAATGGCAATTTCTATATATTCTGCCAATCCAGAGTTTTAGTCATATCTGTATTCGGTTCAAACTTCACAAGCACATCATCTACTTCTGTCTCCTTTATCGCAGCCCAAATATTTCTGATGACTTCGCGGTATCCGTATTTGACATTATCTCCAATAATATTGATCATTTATTTGTTTTCTGTCTCCCCCTCTTCCAAAACCGTCCTGGCAGTCGGTATGTTTTGCTTCGAGGTATGTTGAGGAATGCACATTAGAACTTAAACACATTCTAAATCTTGGCATACGTGAATGCATTCCGTATTCTTACAGCAGATCTCAACAACAGCAAAATCGCTCTTGGTTTAACGATAAGTGCAATCAAGCCATAAAAGCGAAAGAGTCTGAATTTCTCGCCTATCAATTACATCTATGTCCGGAACTGAAAGAAGCCTACAAGACTGCACGGAACACCTATAGGTCTATTATCCAGAGAGACATTTTTTTTTATTAGAGTATCAGACAAAGGATCTTTGCAAGCCGCAAAGGTACCAAAGGTTTCTGGTCCCTGGTAAAAACAACCAACTTCATCAGTTCCTATATACCTTCACCATTGGTGAAGTGATTGGACTCCCTGGTGAAAGCTAATATTTTAGCTGCTAGATTCGCTTCAAATTCTTGTCATCCACCCACCTCACAAACACCTGTTTTCCATCTCTCGTTTGGCTGTCTACAAGAGCCAATACACGTTCGTACGAAAGATATGTTGAATGTCCCTAAGGGGAACAACATCTCTGAAGCCGCAGGTCCTGATGGTTCATCGCCCCAGTTTATTATAAACTGTGACTGATCCTAGGCTAAACCTCTGCGCAAAATTCCCTTGTCTTATTCAACCGAAAAATTTCCATCTGCTTGGAGACAACCTCACGTTAAGCCTATTCCCAATAAAGGAGAGGGTAGCGATCCCTCAAATTATCGACCAATTGGGATCACTTCGATTCTTTCAAAGGTTTTTGAATCTATCATTAACTCAAAATTAATGAAGTATCTAGAAACTAATCATCCCATCAACGATCGCCAATATGGTGCCCGAGCTGGACGCTCATCTTGAGACTTGCTGTCTTTTCTTCCAATGCTCCCTGGAACCGTAGTCTTCACATTTTTGGTGAGTCCAAATATATTTCAAAGGTTTTTGATAGAGTCTGGCATCTAGCCTTTTAGGCAAACTTAAAGCACTTGGTCTCTCCCCTCCTCTTCTATTGTGGATGGGAAGTTTCCTATCCAATCTCCAAATATGTGCTGTATTCGATTGCGTTACATCTGAACCTCGTCCCATAAATGCCGGTGTGCCTCAAGGCACTGTCATCTCTCCAACTCCCTTTTTAATTTTCCATTGTTTTCCAGATGGCAGTACCCTTGATTTAGCATAAACCTTTGTCACTCCTGTGAACCCCAGGGGGAAATCCGCATGTTTTAAACGAGATTGCATGATTAGGTCATTAAATAACGATCTTAGTAATATCTGCGCTTGGGGCAAAGCGATTTGCGTCGCATTCAAGGCATCTAAGACCCAAAGCTGTCTCATCTCATTAATACAACATCATAACTTAACCACTCCCTTTTCTTTTGATGGAGCATTCATTATTGATTCACCGTCACTAAGCATTCTTTGCATTAATATCCCCAGTAAGTTAAACTGAACAGATCACATCTTCTTTATTGCCAAACAAGCATCGAAACGTCTTGGAGTTTTGAAAAGGTGTAAGAAATAGCTCAGCCCGTCAAATCTAGCGCTTCACTACAAGTCCTACATTAGACCTAGAATGGAATACATGGATATTGTCTTAAACAAAGCCTTTAAGCTCATTGGCGAATTGGTAATTTCTTGGCGTATCGACGCACGCGATGTTGCATGCTATTCGCTCCTCCTTTGCTACATGCATAGTCAATGTTCTGATGAAATACCTAGTGTAATCCCTTGTAATATGATTCCTGCACGCAATACTCGCGCTACAAATCGCACAGATCCTTTTACCCTTCAAAGTACTTTCAGCCGAACAGTAAAATTCCGTGATGCCTTTTTATCCCGAAAAGTGCGAATGCGGATCAGCTTACCATCTTCTGTTTTTCCTTCGGCATACAATCTGCGGAAGTTTAAGGGCGACATACATCGGCACCTCGGCCACTCTGCTCGTATCCACTAATCGTTTCCCTATCTCCTTCCTGCCATTCTGTGCCTTGCACCATAGGGTATCCCCTGAGCTGGACTTAATAATATAAAAAAACAAAACAATCAGCATTGGTAAAACATAAATAAAATAGCAATACTTAAGAAGCAATAGTTCCTGTTCAAGTGTGGCATCAGTATTCAACCGTCTATTTACTTAGGAACAAATGTAGAAACAAAACCAGTAAATATTTTTATGGTAAAATTTATACGACAGTAACAAATATTATCAAGTGCGACAACCGCTGTCCCAGTCAACCCTATGATACTGCATGACTTCAATGCTGAAACCACCAGCAGACGCGTAGCTACCATATAGCAGCATAGCTTTCCGCAGCATAAATTGCGAGCTGCTGGAAACATCAGATCAGTTGCGTTCTGAGCAGTAAACAAGACAGATCAGTGGTGTTGAACTGAAACTAAGTCGTGCCTAACCAATATGTACGGGAAACATAGAATCCGATTTTTAGTATCCTTTTTGGACCAAAATAATTTTATTATTCAATTCTACTTTTTTTCAGCATTTTATGCTGGGACTATTGATCCCAGTCATTTGCTATACATATTATCAGATCAGTGATGCTTATTCTTTCAATATAACCAATTTTTTATGGTTAATAATCATTCCCTCTTTATGACTTACAGGTTAAATGATATACACCATAATTAGTAATATTAGTTAATGATCCAATGAATTTTTCAATTATATTGAGTTATACAATTGAAATACCTGTCTAGTTTGCAAGAAAAAATCTTGTGGTTATAAACATTAAATTCTTTGAAACTTGGAAAGCTTTTCACTTTCGAATCTCTTTGGAAGTAAACAGCTGTATGAATACTTTTCTAAGTGCAAATGACTCCATACCACAAACCTTCTTCTTCGTCGATAACCTCGGAATTAATCCTGAAGACAAAAATATTTCCAACAATCGACCGCATCTCTTCGGCTTAATCAAGACAGTAACCTCCAAAAAATCAAGTGGTCCCGCCAAAATCTCAAATTCATTTATTAAACAATTTCCACCAATAGCTCTTGACTTCGTAGCAACCGTCTCCCCAGAAAAATGGAAAATTTCACGCATCTTCCCAATCGCCAAAATGACCTCGTTAAAAGACATCAAGGAGTTCAGGCCGATCTGCTTAATTTCAAACTTAGGAAAGTTTTTTGAGAAAGTCATCAAGCAGTAGGTTATAAACACCTGTGAAAAATAAGTATCCACCAAGACTCCCAATTTGGTTTCAAACCAAAACACTCTATTTTCCATCCACTACTAAATTTTCATACGGATGCAACCAGAGCCGTACGAATGCATCGTAGGCTGCTTCCTTGATAGCGAAAAACATTCGACTCAGTATGGGCAGCAGTGCTTGTTTTCAAGTTAAATCAGTTTGGTTTTCCTCCACACCTCAATATATTAATCCTCAGTTTCGTAACTTCTAGGAAATTCTATATGAAACTCGAAGAATACAAATCATTACTCAAAGCAACAGAAGCTGGTGTTCCTCAAAGATCCATCTTAGGCCCAATTCTCTTCAATTTCTATATTTCAGACCAACTTCTAAACGAGAATGGGACAACATTTTTTACGCTGATTACTCCAACAGGTATGGCCAATCTCACTGCCTAAATTTGGCTACAAGTAAAGCCAACCTGCACCTTAAAATGTTATGCTCCTACCACAGAAAGTGGGAATAAAATAAATGTCCCAAAATCTTAATTGATTTGCATACATACAGAATAATACCCACACAAAGTGCGAAATACCTGGGTATCAAATTCCATGAACTTTTAAGATTCAATAACCATGCCAAAGCGACTATTAGCAAAGCCATTATTGCATACAGCTTACTTAACCCAATAATAAGCTTTACGGACAACCTCTCAACTCAGACCAAACTTCTGTTGTAGAAACAACTAATAAGACCTCTTGTCACTTACTGCTTCCCTGCCTTGAATACTATTTTTCCAACCTACATATATGGAAAGACTCAGCAAGCTTGAAAGAAAGATTCTTAGAGCTTGCACTGGACTCCATATAGACTAGTCAATGGAAAATTCTTTCTCAACAGGGTAGTCTACGATTCAGCCAAAATCGCTCCAGTTCAGGAGTATCTAATTGAACTTGCGAACAAGCAAGTACAAAAAATACCAAAGCATCCAAACCCACTTATAAATAACCTGCCGGACCTTCTCATATCAGAAAACTTTAAATAATTGTCACCCCCGCTATTAACAAAGCCCGAGGCTAGAAATATCTACCTGATGGTAGAATATGTTTCTACGACCATAAAGATCGCGGGTAATCACATTTCAGCCATATTTACTCAGCGAGTAGGGTAAATGTATCTATTATCGGCCATAACTACTTCACGGCCACTCTAGCAAAAGTACCAAAATAAATCCATCAATTTACACATTAAAACCTTTGGAAATATCGCAGTAAAACAACTGGTGTGTTATCTAAGTATTACAAAATGTTTGACAGTATGTATATCGCATACTTCTGACAGTGCAGTTTTCATTTTATTTTAAGTCCACCCTTTGAAATCGCGGAAATGAGTTTATCGTCTTAATTTTGCCGACTTTTATTGAATGTAAGTAGCATTTTATTTGAAAAATGCGCTATTTAGGTGGACATTTCTCTATCAAATACCTGTAAAGCTAACAAATTGGTAGGAATGTAACGAAAAATTACGTAGTAATAACTAAATTATCCTGGACGGTTTTTGAAACAGTTTTCGGTTGAATTTTTAATAACCAGCCACTGATGACCGTAGTTAAGATTTCATGTACTAGTTACCGGACAATAATTTAAAGGATGAAAACAACTTAATAATACAATTATTGTGAATAATTTTTTTATAAAATCAGAAAGATATTTTATTAATAAACGAAATAAATATATATATAAAATTAATATTATAATATAATTTTTTGAAACGTTTTCTTTGAGAGACTATTTGCTTTCAAAGAAACCACCTTGACGGGATAACAAAAAGTAATTTTTTAATGAAATAAACTTCAAGCTATTGTATTAATTTACACTACAGTCATTTAAATCATAAAAAATATTAAATAGCTGCTTCATTCAGTTAAATTTCCATTTTACAAATGAATTAAACTTGTGGCCTGTATCTATCTTGTGGCCTGTAGTTAGAATGCACTTGTTAGATGACTTGTTTTTTTTTTTTTTTTTTTTTTTTTTTTTAACTGGATTTTATCAAGAATTAACACAGAAGCAGGCTTAGATAGCATTTGGATAGAGCAAAATTCAATAAGAGAAGCTAGCAGAAAGTTCGGGGTACCAAGAACTACACTGCAAAGGAGAAGCTAAGTGGAAAACTTCCTAAAGAAATTTCGACTTCTGCTTTTTCTACTGTCCTTACTTCTTGAAAAGAATGAAAATAGTAAAATGGTGCGTTAACTAGACCAAAATCTGATTGCATCAGATCAGCTGCGTTCAAGATAGATCAGTAGTATTGAATTGAAATTAAGCCTTGCTGAATAAATCTACACGGGAAACATAGAATCCGATTTTTAGTATCCTTTTTGGACCAATATAATTTTATTATTGAATTCTACTCTTTTTCATTATTCTATGCTGGAAGTATTGATCCCAGTCATTTTCTATACATACTATCAGATCATTGATGCTTATTCTTTCAATATAACCGCAATTTTTCTCGTTAACAATCATTCCCTTCTTTCTGACTTACAGGTTGAATGATAAACGACATAATTAATAATAATAGTTAATGACCAAATGAATTTTTGAATTATTTTGAGTAAACTGATTAGTTATAGAATTGAAATACCTGTCTAGTTTGTAAGAAATAATTTTGTGATTAATAAACATTGAATTCTTTGAAACCTTGAAACTGTCTAGTCTTGCCATTAAAAAAAACAGCACCTCACAGAATTTATGATTAACCCCTAAAGTGCGACTTGAAAATAACGAAATTGAAACAGTAGATGCCAGCACTATATTTACATTATGGCGGACAATTTGTGTATGTATACAGGGTCTACACAATCAACGTGTATTCTGGTATACCACACGCGATTGGTTGTGATAAAAAAATAATGAAAATATTACAAAACAAACATAAAACAAAAATCAAATAAATATTAGGAGATGGTAAAAGTGAAAATTATTTTGGGACTGAAGCATTTTCCTGAATGTGCAGACGAGCTATTTGGGTAAGATTGGAATATTCTAATAAAGTTTTCTATTGAGAATTAAGAGATATCTGCGTATGTACGTTAGATTGCAAAAATTACATCTGACCAATATAGTAATCAGGCTGTTGTGAAAAATCAGAGCTTCTTATAAGTATCCAGCATACATAAAAAACAGGGCTAAACTAAAAGGCGTTATATGATGAAATCGCCTGAGAGAGTTGAAAGGTAAACCGTAAGTTATTGAAGGCCATATCCATTGTTTGTGCACACACTGAGTCTAGCCTGCTGTAAATTAGAGAAGTGAAATGCGGTAGTAGTGGAGCCTTCACGATCCTCATTCTGATGTTCCGGGTATCACACCTACAGAAAACCAAACCTTACTTCCCTATAGATTCCAAGGTCTTCTACATTGTCAATATATGGTAAGGGAGAGTCATCAGTGAAGGTTTAA
The DNA here is from genome assembly GCA_963924295.1 of Dioctria rufipes. Classification (NCBI taxonomy): domain Eukaryota; kingdom Metazoa; phylum Arthropoda; class Insecta; order Diptera; family Asilidae; genus Dioctria; species Dioctria rufipes. Next base: position 291,340 of record CAWUPM010000289.1, read on the forward strand.
ATCAAGTGAAAAACATCAAAGCCTGACTTATTCCGAATCAGTGCTTCGAACTTGCTTGAAATTCAGTCAGAAGTGTTTCGTAGATCGAAGTTGATATATACGATATAGTGGTCCATAATCCCAGTTTTGCTATTTAAATATATTTGAAGATCATCTGCATACAAATGAGCTTTAACATGGTGTATGGCTTGAAGTATATCATTTATGTAAAGACAGAAAAGCAGAAGGCGAGGACAATATTTTTTTATGATTAAAGTTGCCAAATCCAAATTCAAGAAAAATCCTAGAGAGTATTAGAATGGAAAAGGCGTCGTTGAAAATGCCGCGCATATCAGTTGTAACTTTAAGCATGAACGAAATCGCGATTCATCGTTTTGGAGTTGGATAAGCAAATTTAAAATTTTGGAATTTTGAATCAGTTTTCTTCTTTTTATTCAACAACTATTTTTTTAGAAACCACGTTATCAGAACTTGATTTTAATATCGAAATCAAATTTTTCACGTTTTTTCACTTTTTCTTTATCTAAATTATCGTGCAAAGCAATAAAGATATAAATGCCTATGGGTTAACTACTTTCTTTCGAACTCGAGCTTTTTTATCTGAGACATTTCAACTAAATATATTGAAGAAATAGTGGAAAAAAGTACAATTGGCTGCCTTTTGGGTATAGCGTATCGATATAAAATCCTAGTTTTAGTAGGACGTACGGTGACATTAGAAAAAGAAACTATTATTTTTTACATCAATTTTAAACAATTTTCATAGATTATATCATTAGCCAAAGGACGTATGATTCATAAAAATATGTCATAACTAATTTTTGATGGCAGCGGTATTCTATGGGGTGGGAGATATATGCAATGATGTTTTTTTTTTAATAGCTTACTACAATAAATCGTGACTTGAGACACCCTTTACTAATAGATTTTGAATTTTTTATTCCTTTATTTTGGATTTGAGTTGTGCGGGTAAAACAAGTCAAGAGATTGCCATTTGGAGGAACATGTTTTTCACTAAAACTCAATATAAAATTTTTAGTTTCACATTTTGGAGCCTATATTTCAGTAAGTACCTAATTACCTCTAGTCTTCTATTCCATTACGAATTTAGTAAAAAACTTCAGAAAATGGTAAGATTTATATTATTCGAGACTTTACCTTTAATTTGACTTCGGTGAAGTATTTGTAAAATATAACCATTATTGTGAAGATATTTTTAATCCCCTTTAAGGTAATTAAAAAAAAAATGTGTGTGCTACAAGTCAGTATTCGAAGGCTTTTTGGTGTCAAAATTTTCTCTAGAATTGGAGCTAAGGGATGTTTGCGATTATTAAGTGAAAGGTAAAATTTCCAAAAACCAGAGTTTGACTACATAAAAGAAAATAAAAAAGTGATCAAATATTTGGCAATTTTTTTAAATTTTAATTTTGATAATTTGTCATCGGAGAGAATGAATATAGTTTATTGCGTATTCACTGAAACGGTCGAAATAGTTTTCTGTAAAATGTCACTTTAACAGGATTCATAGGATGTACACTAAAGACCGTTACATAGCGACAAGTCAAACAAATAAAAAAGATAGGATTGGTCTAAGACCAATTCTTATGATACTCTAGATGATTACCCGTATAAAAGTTCGTATGGTCACCGATCTATGCAAGTTTAATTTTTGTAGTGATTTTCATATATTTCTAGAACAGTTCGTCGGACAGAAACAATGATTATAACCAATTATGTAGGATTTCGTATTCTGAAGAAGTTTTCAGTAAAATAAAAATGTTTAGGACTGATCGTTTTCATAGTAATTGAAAAACCTAAATTTTCGAATGGAAACACCAAGAAGGGGTTGCACGATTTATTCCATTTTTGAAATTTTATTTGTTATTACTATGAAAATACCATGTATCAAATTTCAGCTCTCTACGTCGACGCGCTCTCAGGCAATATACCCATATATAGTGGAAACCGAAATTTATGTGTGGTAACCCCACGAAGGAGTTGCCTGATTTGTCTCATTTTCGAACTTAATTCTACTTGCTTTTTAAAGTCCGTGTACAAAATTTCAGCTTTCTACGTGAACGCGTTCTCAAGTTCTCGTGCGCACAGGCAGACGGCTGGACGGACGGACAGACGGATGGACAGACGTACGGACAGACGGCTGGACAGATGGACAGACAGACGAACATGCAAAACTCCAAATAACTTTTAGTGTTATGCGTGGGTTTCCAATCCACTTTGCTCTACCATCATTATTTTTGTGCGTTACAAACAGAATGACAAACTCAGTATACCGTATAGATTCCATCTAGGGTATAAAAATACCAACAAACATAAGAACAGAAGTCCTTTTCGTCCTCTGAAATGAAGCAGTCTCCCCTTCCAGACACATGTATGAAATCATACTAAACCGTGAGTCAAATGTGATCATATCCATAAGGGAAAGCAAAGATATTATTTTTCTCGTAGATGTCGTTTCTTCTTCTTCTTTTTTTAAATTTTAATTTGTCACAAATTCTATCGAACAGGAAAAGTGAACTTAAACCCTTTTTCTATGAGCAGAATATAATTGTCATCATAATCCCAATCGCTTTTCAGTCAATAACCTTAGCCATAAAGATCAACTAAAGAAAAAAACACGAAATTCTTTTCGAATTTTTGCGTTTGTGGTAAACAGCTTGACGTTTTATGTCGAGTGCATTTGTATGGAGAAAGTCTGTTGTACCTGAATATATCCCACTTCTACCACAATTCAACAATATTTTGCTTTTCCTTTCATTTGATTTGTAATAAATTATTTACAAATATTTACAGAAGCACTGTACATACGTCCACTTCCGGGAAATATGAATATATTCGATGAACCGAAATGTCCTTATTAAGATACAAAAGTTTGTCTATTTAAACTTTTGCCATCCTTTTGGGCTTTTACACAAGTATAGAAGTGTATATTCAGCTAAGGGTAGAAGGTGGAAAAAGGCTTCTGAAGGATTGATAAGGGTTGGAATTTTTGAAAGGTCTCAACAAAATCTCAAATGACAAAGTGAAGTTTAATGGGAAAGCCGATTCATCTAGCATTAAATTTTTTTTGCTTGCGAGCCAAAGCTAAATTTCTTTGTCAAAAAGTGATACAGTTTGCACTGCGGGTTGTTTTTTTAGGATTAGGGATTTCTTTTTTATATGTATGGTTATATAAAAATCTGAAGGTATTCTAGTGGAATGTAATTTAAATAAAGAAAAGAGTCTACAACTCAAAGAACATACAGAAGTAAACATTTAGGCTTTTGGGAAGTCATTTAAAAGTTCATCTTAATTAAAATTTTTATGGCCGTTTAATTCTCTTCCCTATCGACGGAGGGAGGAAAATATTCATTTTATCATAAGACCTGACTAAAGTATAAAGAGTCATTCTCCTGGAAGAAGGAGGATACTGATGTAATCGGTGAGAGGTTCCATTCAATTCAGGATGAAGAAAACGTTTTACGACAGAAATACCTTGTAGTAGTATAGAAGACTAAAGAGTAAATAAATAATTATCATGACAACAAAAGCTTTGATTGATGTGAATTGAAAATACAAGCAAACCAAAGTTACCTCGGTTGACCAGTTGAAATAGAAAAATGAAGGAGAATTCAAAAGAGCTATCTATACAAAGATATAACATTCTATGAACCAGATTAAAAAAAAAAATGGGATATTTACCCTGCCAAAATATGAATTTGTTGTACTTAGCAGGACGAAAATTTTTGTATAACATTCAGTCAGAAACCTAAAGAGTATCAAGAACAAATTTGGCAATAACGTATAAAAGTATTGTTATGTGCACTTTAAATAAACAATTATAACGATCACTGATGGTAAGCAATACTATATCATAGCATACAGTAGGCATTTAATTCTGATTGTACTACACGATAATTAGAGCAGAGCGTAGGCCTTTACTCTTTTACCGTGGAGTAGCTGTTGACAGCTTTAAATCCTGTGTATGAGAGCTCCTGTTGCTAAGCTTAATTCTTGGTTGAGGAATAACAATAAAAAACACGGGAATTGTCTTCACTGCCGAATGACTGAATGACCGTTCATGACCGTTAATTAAATAACTGGCTTATTTACATCAATTGATATTTAATATAAATCTATACTTAATGCGAATCTATGCTAAAGCGATAGTGCATTTCTCGATTAGCTTCTACCTTTTTTATTACGAAAGGCCTGACTCGTATCAGTGCTTTTGTTAATGCGAGTTTGAAGTATTTGCATGTTGAAATTGATGTATAGCACATTTGCTTTTTACATTCTTTGATTTGAATTTTGCGTTACCTTATGTAGGTATTGCATATTGTTGCATCATCGGAAAATGCTTGATCCATATAAAAGAATGTTTTGCAAGGTTAGTGCGTTGCATATGTAGGTATATAGGTAGATATGCGATATTAAACTTGCGCTTTTGGATCTTTAAGAATAATTTATGCTATATTAGCTATTGGTCTTCTAGGATTTATTGTTTGAGCTCATCATATATTTACAGTAGGAATAGATATAGATACCCGAGCTTATTTTACTTCAGCTACAATAGTAATTGCTATTCCAACAGGAATTAAATTTTTTAGTTAATTAGCAACACTTCATGGAACTTATCTATCTTATTCTCCAGCAATTTTATGAGCTCTAGGATTTGTGTTTCTATTTACAGTAGGAGGACTTACTGGAGTAGTTTTAGCTAATTCCTCAATTGATATTATTTTACATGACACTTATTCATGTTTTATCAATAGGAGCGGTATTTGCTATTATAAGAGGATTTATGCACTGATATCCATTATTTACAGGATTAACTATAAATTACAAATGATTAAAAACTCAATTTTTTATTATATTTATTGGAGTAATATTACATTTTTTCCTCAACATTTTTTAGGACTAGCCGGAATATCTCGACGATATTCTGACTATCCTGATGCCTGTACAACATGAAATATTATTTCAACAATCGGTTCAACAATTTCATTAATTGGAATTCTATATTTTATATTTATTATCTGGGAAAGTATAGTATCAAAACGTAACATTATATATTCTATTCATCTAAATTCATCTATTGAATGATACCAAAATATTCCACCTTCAGAACATAGTTATTCAGAACTTCCTATTTTAAATAATTTCTAATGTGGCAGACTAGTGCAATGTATTTAAGCTTCATATATAAAGTAATTAACTTTTATTAGAATAATTATTAATGTCAACATGAGCTAATTTAAGTTTACAAAATAGAGCTTCTCCTTTAATAGAACAATTAATTATTTTTCATGATCATACATTATTAATTTTAATTATAATTACCATTATAGTAAGTTATATTATATCAACACTATTTTTTAATAAATATATTAATCGATTATTATTACATGGACAAACTATTGAAATTATCTGAACGGTATTACCAGCTATTATTTTATTATTTATTGCTATACCTTCTTTACGATTATTATATTTATTAGATGAAATTAATGAACCAATAATTACTATTAAAGCTATTGGACACCAATGATATTGAAGTTATAAATATTCTGAATATCCTGTCGTATAAAGAAATCAATATTATATCAATGTTAAAGAAAAGTCCTGCCAGGATCCCTCAATTTTATAATGCAAAACGAATATAAAATAAAAAGCTAAATCTCTCAAATTAAATCGACAAATAATATTTAATATAAATCTATACTTAATGCGAATCTATGCTAAAGCGATAGTGCATTTCTCTATTAGCTTCTACCTTTTTTATTACGAAAGGCCTGACTCGTATCAGTGCTTTTGTTAATGCGAGTTTGAAGTATTTGCATGTTGAAATTGATGTATAGCACTTTTGCTTTTTACATTCTTTGATTTGAATTTTGCGTTACTTTATGTAGGTATTGCATATTGTTGCATCCATCGGAAAATGCTAGATCCATATAAAAGAATGTTTTGCAAGGTTAGTGCGTTGCATATGTAGGTACATAGGTAGGTATGCGATATTAAACTTGCGCTTTTGCATCTTTAGGAATAATTTATACTATATTAGCTATTGGTCTTCTAGGATTTATTGTTTGAGCTCATCATATATTAACAGTAGGAATAGATGTAGATACCCAAGCTTATTTTACTTCAGCTACAATAGTAATTGCTATTCCAACAGGAATTAAAATTTTTAGTTAATTAGCAACACTTCATGGAACTTATCTATCTTATTCTCCAGCAATTTTATGAGCTCTAGGATTTGTGTTTCTATTTACAGTAGGAGGACTTACTGGAGTAGTTTTAGCTAATTCCTCAATTGATATTATTTTACATGACACTTATTCATGTTTTATCAATAGGAGCGGTATTTGCTATTATAAGAGGATTTATGCACTGATATCCATTATTTACAGGATTAACTATAAATTACAAATGATTAAAAACTCAATTTTTTATTATATTTATTGGAGTAATATTACATTTTTTCCTCAACATTTTTTAGGACTAGCCGGAATATCTCGACGATATTCTGACTATCCTGATGCCTGTACAACATGAAATATTATTTCAACAATCGGTTCAACAATTTCATTAATTGGAATTCTATATTTTATATTTATTATCTAAGAAAGTATAGTATCAAAACGTAACATTATATATTCTATTCATCTAAATTCATCTATTGAATGATACCAAAATATTCCACCTTCAGAACATAGTTATTCAGAACTTCCTATTTTAAATAATTTCTAATATGGCAGACTAGTGCAATGTATTTAAGCTTCATATACAAAGTAATTAACTTTTATTAGAATAATTATTAATGTAAACATGACCTAATTTAAGTTTACAAAATAGAGCTTCTCCCTTAAAAAAAAACAATTAATTATTTTTCATGATCATACATTATTAATTTTAATTATAATTACCATTATAGTAAGTTATATTATATCAACACTATTTTTTAATAAATATATTAATCGATTATTATTACATGGACAAACTATTGAAATTATCTGAACGGTATTACCAGCTATTATTTTATTATTTATTGCTATACCTTCTTTACGATTATTATATTTATTAGATGAAATTAATGAACCAATAATTACTATTAAAGCTATTGGACACCAATGATATTGAAGTTGTAAATATTCTGAATATCCTGTCGTATAAAGAAATCAATATTATATCAATGTTAAAGAAAAGTCCTGCCAGGATCCCTCAATTTTATAATGCAAAACGAATATAAAATAAAAAGCGAAATCTCTCAAATTAAATCGACAAATAAAACAGAAGTTGTCGGGTATAAAATAAAAACCATACAGCAAAAATAAAATAAAATAAAACTATTTAAAAAAAGGGCCATGTGTCAAATATAAACAGGATCAAAAATAATAATAACTAAACAAAAAACAGAGGAAACAGCATTGATATAAAGCTAGATTATAATAAATAAATAACAGCTGAGCGGAAATTTTGCCAGCAGATGTGATAAACACGAAAAAAAAAACCCAAACGATATTAACACAGGGAAATAAATTTAAAAGTGGGAAAAAGGAGAGGAGCTTCACTTCTGTTGAGTCGCCAAGTAGGTCAGAGTTGGCTTATAAATTAAAAATTGATCTGGTTTTTGAAATATAAATATTCTAGAATCGTAAAAGTAAAAGACAAAAAAGGCATGAAAAAAAAACAACAAAAGAAAAGCAGAATAATAAAGAACGAAAAAGAGGAGCTCTGGATCACGACGGAGCTGGCGCGGCAGGTTAGCTCGCGAGGGAGCCAGTTAAACCTTTAAATCAGTGGCTACAAAGGGATAAGTAGCAAATGGCCGAGATAAGGGAAACAAACGTTAAGAGTTAGTAAAATTAAAAAAAGAAAATGATTGAAATTTATAAAAATAGTCATGTTGAGATTCGATATATTTTTTGTGGCAATTTAAATTTTTTTTCCCCGTAATCTGAGAAATAATGTAGCAAGTGTTCTACCATCTTACAATCCTTATTAAATGCGTCAACTTTAAAAGTTACTTGCCAAACTGGCGTAGTATATTTTCTTTCAACACAGTCAGTTGGGTGAAGTACTAATTTTCTCTTCTTAGTTCGGCAAAATGTGACATTTTCTTCCAAGCTGGAGCAGTTGGCTTAGAATTTAAAGCAACGGGTTACATAAGCAGTATTCGGGATTACATAAAAAATAAAATTAAAAAAAAAGTAAAGATTTGTAGCAACAGTAGCTAAAAAACCATCGCAGGGTGTACAATCTCTCGAAAACAAAAGAAATGCCTATAATTTAAAAAATACATGAATTAGATTTTTTTTATATTTTCTGGTAACTACTTATTATGATTTGGTCTATCACCCGATTCCAGCTTGACGTCGACCTACGGGACACCCTGTATATGTATAGATAAGTTGTTACGTGCGTGGCGTTTGTTCGTTATTTATAACACAATATTTCAACAACCATTCAGAAGTTCTTTCTTTATTTAACTGTACTGTTTTCTCTCACAATTCGCAAACTGTTATCAATTCGACGCTTTAGTTATCGCTAGTACTTTACTTCTAATTATCACAATCCGAATAGTTTACTTCGTTCACTTCACTGTCTAAAATAACACTTACCTCCTGGGTGTGAAAAGCGTCGCATTTATACTCTACAATTTATCCTAGAATCTCCCGTAAATTCTATTCTCCAAACCCAAAGTTTACTAAGATGTCACTAACCTAAATTCGAATATATGTCGCTTGTGACACTTTGTTGCGCGTAACAATATATATTTCAAAAACAATATAGATCTACAGTGCTTTGTAGAAAGTTCCATCCTAGGTGGGTGCACCTGAACTTGATAGTTCATTAGGGTCACGCGATAGTAGTTTGAGTGTGTTTCCTTTTATCTTGCTATAATTCTTGTGTTCATACAGATTTTTTCACCGTTAACTTCATGAATAGGTACCCAGGTACCTTCATATATTTTGTATGGAAATTTTATTATTTTTATGGAATAACAGATAAATAATGATTTATTTAACCTAATAACTGTTCACATTTAATATATGTGTCTTCGTTAACTTAAGTGTATGTTTATGTTGGCATATACATCTGTGTGTGTGCGTATATATAAGCAGGAGTTAAGTACTTAACCATATGGAAGAAAGTTTAGTAACTTGACTGCGGTTATGATTCCAGGGAGTAATAAAGTGAATGCGTCAAGGTACGTTTACGTACGGTCGTAATATGACAGTCCCTGATGGTTGAGTCACAGTTTCTTATATACCACAAACTGAGAAAAGGGAGATCTTAAAATAAAATCACCTTAGATAGGTAGGTATCAATACATTATGCATTTAGATTAACCTGAATCTGAAAGCATTGACTTTATCTACAAAACCCCAAAAATTTTCCCCAGGATTTCAAAACCAATGCACATAGTATTTAAGCGTTATGCTTATTTGCAATTCGTTATAGTTTAAAACTCTGTGCTGAAGAAAATGGTGGATTTATTTAAATTTATATTGTGATATCTTTTTGATAAGTGTTTAGAATTTTTTTTATATGGATGATGAATATTGTTCTAATGAGGCATTCAATAGGTAATATTTTTTTACATGAAATTAATTGAAAAGTTATTTTCGTTAGTTTAGGGTCCTCAAAAATTGATAATTTCTAATACTACTTTGTGTTTGATTTTACCTTAGAATGTCCTATGAGCAGCAAATGGAGTACTTGCGAAGACTAGTATCAGATGATTTGGATAGTGATAATGAGGATCACACATACAGCTGTGAAGATGAGTCGATTTCACCTAAAACACGCAGAGAAAGTGCTAGGCAAATGGATGAAGAATTTTCAAATAACGAAGATGCTCTTGCGGATATTGAATTAGCTGTTGAACTGGAGGACAATGACTGTGATGAAGAAAACGAGGAAAGTGATGACTATCAGACAGTACATCCAATGGACAAGTTTTACGTGCCGGAGATAATAGTGTATGGAGACGAACCCGCCCTTGCTAGTACTCGCACTCCAAGGCATAATATTCTACGTCAGATATCTGGACCAGTAAAGTCAAGAAGGACCCTGTCGGTGATCGATACATTCAAGCGCATTTTCACAGATAAAATGCGTAACATAATATTGAGAGAAACAAACAGGAAGGCCACTAGTTTCTTTGCTCATTGGATTGAGAAAAGTGGTGTAAAACAGGAGAAAAAATGGCGTAAACTGATTGCCGAAGAACTTGATGGCTTTCTAGGAATATTGGTTACAGCAGGCGTACGCTATTATATAAACGATTGAAAACGGACAAAGCAGCAACTATTACCGATTTATGGTTGATGTAGAACGCCAACTTATCTTCGCTATACATATCTTGGGACTGTGTTACAGTGAATGAGCAGCTTTTCCCCTTCGGAGGCAGAACCAAGTTTACGCAGTATATTCCCTCGAAACCTGCTAAATATGGAATAAAAATTTGGTGTATGCAGTGAGCATTCTGAGATTATTACGAAATGCAGTACTTGTGCTATGTTGTAGTTTACATAAATATATTTTAGTTTGACCTTATTTTTAATAAATTTTAATCTAAAAAGTTAATTTTGTTTTCTTTATTCTTTCATATCAAGATTTTCTACTAATATATTTTCAGATCAAATCACTATTTACTTCTATTCCCATATAAATTATATTAGTACCCAGGTACCTATCCATGAAGCAACGTCAGTATAAATGTAAGGCTGAAAAAATGGTATTTCTAAATATATTTTTAACATTTTATCTGTTGAAATATGTTTGCATTGAATAGTTTTAGGATGTAACGGAAGCACATCCAGTTAAGTTAACTGGAACGTGCAAATATCTAAAAATAAAAGTCATGAACAGAAGGGATAAAGTGGCAGAGTCTGGACTCGCGTGGGCAATCTGCATAATCACGCGCAAAGGAATGACAAAAAAACAACAACAACAAAATTGAAAGGAAAAAATCGGCAGCGGAAGGTGGCTTTATGGATTGGGAGTGCTTTTTGGCTCTGACTTAACTTGAACACATGGGCGGATCTAGCTAGGGGGTGCACTCCCCCCCCCCCCTGAAGACCACTGAAAAAAATTGCAGTCAGATCTTCTTAATTTTTACTAACAAAATGATTCACATCTATTCTATTGCACCTTTTGTAAAAAAGGTAACAATTTCTGAAAACGTTCAATATGATATATTTAGGAACGCAGGCCCTAGCTAGCACCTTGGCCTTCCGTTATGGTTGTTGAAACCTATAGAGAAAACAGGAAGAGCGTATAGCTGTACACGAGCATCGCTTTACTTGGGGTGTTTGAAGCAAGACAGAGCCTATTCATGTTAACGCGATGGAAGGTTTGTTTTAATTGAAAACAGCTACCAGAGGGTCTTTGATAAGCCTTCCATATAAAGACGGCTTTTTAGAAAATTATTGGCGCGGCGTGGCAAAACAGACATTTAAAGAAACAATTATTACTCGTAATTGGAGAAATCCAGCGAAACTATACAACGGCGAAGAAATTGTTGTTGTAGGTTTAAGGGTGACCTACATCGGCAGCTTCGCCACTCTTCTCACATTCCCTAATTTCTTTCTTTATTACCTTCTTGCCATGCTGTGCTTTGCATCACTGTTCAAAGGATATCTCCTGAGCTTAATATAAAAAAACAGAGGAAGTCACACTTTCTTAGCTTGTCGACGAAGTATATACATACGTACAAGATATGTATTGCATCTATTCTGTGACTGCTATTTTAAATAAATGTAAATTTTTAATTCCTCTATTTTACAAAGATACAATTCATGATTCGTGAATTTGAATAAAACACATTTCCCTATTTTTACTATCTAAAATGGATGATTGGGAAATTTTACACTTCCACCATTTACTATCGAAAACAAAATGAATAGTCTAACATCTCTTTTGACTTTCGAGAGTGGCAAAGAACGTGCAGCAACTTTCTTCTTTACGAGTGGTAACCACTTACTATCTGTTCGACTCGTATCTTTTAAATGATAAATTTTGTGCATTTGACATTCGCGAGTGATGGCGAGTGTCTTCAAGCTTTTGTTCAGTTTTCAGCATATAACATTTATAAACCATAGTTTCTGTACAACTTCAATTGTCAATTTCTTTAATTTTAATCGTAAATTCAATTTCTTAATTTATTCAATTGTACTTTAAGCCTTTAGTACTTCAAACTCTATTGCAATATTTACTTACTACAAATTCTAGTACAATACTTCATTACCACTTATTCCAGTGCAATATTTAATTAATACTTAGTGGAATATATAAATACTATTCAAAAAATTTCAACACATAATTTTAACCTATTTAACTTAGAATTAAGACAATTACAGCTTTACCATTACAATTAATTCCGTGTATGCTTAAATATTTACAACTATTTTAATTTATCACTTAAAAAAAAGCAAACAATTAACTAATAATTCTTAATGAATATTTTACCCTTCTATTACAATGACTTATCGTGTAAGTTATAACCATGAAGGCATATATTTACACAATGTCAAATTAATCGAATTAATAATATTCAATGATTTTATTAAAAAAATGCTTAAAAAAAGGAAATTTTATTAGTATGAGTAATTTACAATTTGCTTAAATTACTTAGCATAACATGTACCAGAACCCTTATCGCATGCACTTACACAATGCACCGCAACCTTAAATTGACCAAATATGGAGAAAATAATACCTTTTTAATGCTTGAAAATTTGAAATGTCGAAAAAAAATCGAATGCATTTGAATTGTTGTAAATCCTTCAACAACAAATTGTTGTCTAAAGACACCCTACGTGAAATTTCAATGAAAGAAAACTAGTCCGAAAACTCTAAGTCAAATCACTGATGAACAAAAATCCTAAGTTTAACCAACTGATGTATTTTAAAACAAACCGATTAGAAAACTTGCAAATGAGTAAAACTATGTCCTCTTGGGATATGCTTCATTTATGACAAATCGATGAAAAAATAGATCGAGTGAAGCAATGACCCGCTTTTTATATACAAATTTCTTCCGATTTCACTATCCATAATGTCAAATTTTCGAAATATTACCTTTTCTACACTTTTATTAGAGTTTTAGTTATAATTTGCATTTGCCGAAATGAGTTTTACATTTTTTGGCATTCTTTCCATAAAGAATTATTATTATTTTTAATTGATTTATTTCGTAAATTTGATTTGCTTTATCGACGCGCCATTTTTTGGCTCATTCCACTGAAATCCTCTCACGATTTTCGCTCATTTGGCTTGGTCGTACCTCACACTACTTCACACTCATTGGTGTGCATTAAAATTATAAATTATTACGCTAATCACGCGAAAAATATCGCGAAACGAAAGCTAGCATTAAAATTGCACGACGATTTTACCCCAGTTTGACATGTTAAATGTAATGGGAAAATGAAGATATACATATTTTATCTCGAAATGTTAAACACGCGCGAAGTGATTTTTGTTAAATTTATTAATTTTAGTAGTGTATTGGGTGGTGTTTTCTGGTGTTTTCATCGTGAGATGTCATAATATTCAGGTAACTATTAATAGTTTATGGATTTTGCTATGTTTTGTGTTGTTTTCAAGATTAGATTAGATAAGTGAGGTTATCTTGGGTGCTTTTGCACTTTAAATGTCCAGTAATCTTCTGCATGTACCTTGCATTCGCACTGTAAATTGTGGTTCATGTGCTTATTGTCGATAATTTTCCTGCATCCTATGTTGTTTGTTTGGGTATGTAATAGAAGACTTTGCATGCCGCATATTCATTTGTTACTTTGTTTGTCTTTATCATTTAATATTTATACACGTATTTCAATTTTTTTTGATTTATTTCATTTGTTTTTAGTTTTTATTTCATTTCTTTTCATATCATCGAAAGACTCTCGCTTCTTGCATCTGTCGGACACTCCAGATGCAGGTAACTATTTTTTGACATTTATCTAAGATTGTGGTGTATTTCTCTCGTTTTTTAGATTCGTCGAACAGCGTTAAACTAGAAATTTTGGATGTTTTTTTTTTTTTTTTTATTTTTAGTTATAATTTTGGGGAGAGAAAATATATTTATTATTCTATAATTATAATTCAATCAACGAATGCACTTCAACTGTACATATTAAAACATTAATTATTAAAATATTAAAAGTCAGAATGTAACTAGTTTTTATGTAATTGTAATTTCCTCATCGTTTGACAAACTTAAAAATTAACTTTTTTTGTTTTTTTCTTCTTTTTTTTTTTCACTGATATGTATAACAAAGACTGCTTGATTTTCTATTTCATTTGGTCAACTTTTGTTAGAAAGGGTGTAACAATTATCTTAATTTAAAGTTTCATTTAAAATTCATATTTCAAGTTCAACAAATTCCAAATTATTGATTAAATTGGAATATTATCTTCTATAACATCAAATCTTCATTAACCTCGACTTTTAAGGACATAAAATTAAGCAATTTATTATGAAAGACAGAGAAAAGATTACAAATGTTGCGTTGTAGCCTATATATTTGAATTATATATTTTGAATTTGGAGTATCTACTGAACTAAAATTGGGCAATGTTGGATTTTGTATAGAAGTTATTATTTGAAGTTAAGCGGAATAAATTAGTTAAAACACAAAGGGACAACTATACAAAAGTGATCCCATGATAATGTAAGCCATTTCAGTAGTGTCAGCATTTCATGCTATTCATGTCAGTGACTCTCATCCATTGACATGTATATAAATGGACTGCTCGTTGAACCAAAAATGCATGAAAGCAAATGGCACTACTTTCATGTTCCTGTCTCTTTCCGTGAGAGCATACTTACCTACTGAACCGTAACGATTCAGCGTTACTTCCAACCAAAACTGCCTTGTAAAAAACACTTCCTTCGCCTTATAATTAAAATTTAACAATACAAATAGTCCCAAATACTTTTGTGGTAAATTCTGTAAATCCCACAGACATGTATATATAAGTAAATTACCAAATAATTTAAATACAGCGCCAGTCAGAGCATACTTTTTGAAATCAAAACTGATGCCACATGAGACAGGAGATCAGTCAGTCCATTTATGTCAGTGCTCTAATCTTTTTACAAATTTATTCGGCCTACTTAAACTAGCCCCTTTCGAAATACTCAAGGTATTTCGAAGACATGAGTGAACACGATACCGCAACAAATGTAATCAACACTTTACAAAAAAAAAAAAGCATTATCTAAGCTAACTTTTAATATTTTACTTTTACTCCGTGCTCTAAATGCTACCCCTTTACACTTTCATTTATCTAAATCCAACGAAAAACTCCAATACAGCTTGGGTTTGGAATTTCCTTCTGTGAACCAATTAGGCTCATTTATTGGATTTACTTTTAAATAAACAAGTAAAAAAGCTAGAATTGGTCTAAGACCAATTCTTATGATACCCTAGATGAATGCCCGTATTACATTTCGTATGGTCACCGATCTATGCGAGTTTGATTTTTGAAGTTGTTTTTCGCATATATTTCTAGAACAGTTTGTCGCACAGAAAAAATGGTAATAACCAATTTTATAGGATTTCGTATTCTGCAGAAGTTTTTAGTACAATAAAAATGTCTTGGACTGATCGTTTTCAAAGTATACGTAAAAAACCGAAATTTTTATATGGCAACACCAAGAAGGAGTTCCCCAATTTAGTTCATTTTTGACATTTTATTTGCTAATGTAGTAAAAACATCATGTACGAAATTTCAGCTCTCTACGTCGATGCGTTCTCAGGCAGTGTCCAAATATATAGCGGAAAACGAAATTTTTTTATGGCAACCCCACGAAGGAGTTGCCCGATTTGTCTCATTTTCGAACTTAATTTTACTTTTTTTTTTATTAAAGTCCGTATACAAAATTTCAGCTCTTTAAGTATACGCGTTCTCGAGTTATCGTGCGCACAGACGGACGGACGGACGGACATGCAAAAATCGAAATAACTTTTAATATTATGAATGGGTGTCCAATCCATTTTGCTCTACCATCATTATTTCGAGCTGTTACAAACGGAATGACAAACTTAGTATACCCCTATGATTTCATCTAGGGTATAAAAATGCAACTAATTCACACATGGTTCATTTTGTTCATTATTGTTCCACTAAGCGCTCATCGCATCCAGCTGTTGGGCTAATCAGCAAAATAACCGACGGCTGCAGAACAATTCCATGCGGGGCAATTGTTTAGCAATCGCTGATTATTTAACCAGTATGTGCCCTTAGCTATTGCACTTCCTCGTATTGGGCCAGGACACACTCACATACTACTCATAAACAAGCTTACAAGATTTTAATTTCTCCAGTAGTGCTTGCACGCTAATGTCGCCAAAGTTCTAAAGCTAAATGTGTTCTCTGGGGTGGTGTTTCTTTAAATGTTTACCTATATATTATATAGTGATCTTCCGAAGCAGGTCAATCCAAAAACCTGTTCTGTTTTTAGTTTTAAAAATGATGTTGCATCAATAATTTTAAATTGAGAACTTCACTCATATGCTGATTGCCAGATATACATTTCAAGTCCGTTATCGTTATCAACACTTTTTGTTTTTGGTTAACTTTAGTTCTATCTTTCGCAGTTGTACTTCTATCTTTCGCCACTACAAATGCAGTCGCTAGGATTGAATCCAACATTAGCCGACATAGTTTATATCTTGAATTCAACTCAAAAGATCAAATTTAAAAATACGTTCCTAACCTAATTTTGAAGTTTACCTTATTGCCAACATTTAGGTATATATGTGAAAATGGTAACACTATGATGTCTACGTATTTATAGAATTGCAAAATAATTATATTCAAAAACATTCTCTTAATGCTGATAGGGTCCCAAAAGTCCAATTTTTTATCATTCCATTGTTTACTCAACAACATTCCCTGGTCGATCCCATTCTCTCAGAAAACTATGAAAAAGTTCATAACACAAGTCGATAAAACAGCAATGAGTTAAGAAACTTTAGTGATGTTAAGCTTAAAAGCTATGTGCGGAAATGATGAGGTCCGTACAGTTGGTGATAGATAACACACGTTGGATATAGACGGCAGGAAATGCTTCTATTTGCTGTGAACAAATACGAAATAAAAGTGTTAGCTCCAAGGCAGATTTCAGCAGCACAACATTAAATTAAGGCCTATACGTATAACTTTTAGGTGGACAATTTCTCGTCTCTATAGACTGATACGTATAACGAACATGACGAAACTTCTTTACCTCATCTCCTTTCGAATCACCGGAAGAAGTAATAACAACACAGCTGTGGTTTGTACATATGTAGGTACCTTTAAATACATGCATTGCACGGCTAGGATATGTAAATTACTTCCCTTTTCCTTGTTAATAAAGCACCTCGGGAAATCACAGCAGAATTAATGGACTGACTCGGCAAAGCGAAGTGTAGAACTAAAAGCAATGAAAAGAATAAAGCTAGAAGCCCTAAGCAGAATTGATGACAAGTTGGTTGCCTAAATTAAGTGGATCCTGACAAATAATCGTCATTTAGTAAAAACTGTAAAAGTGAAATTACTGTCATCTATCAAAAGTGTTTCATTCCGTTTCGATTGTATCGGGCATCATTAGACAGAAACCATGATACAAAGATGCCAAGGTATGGCTGATGTCATTTCCAGTGGGAAAGCAAAGAAACATCCAGAAACATCCAAAAAGAAAATGTTTTTCACTTTGAGAAGTACGACCGAAATTAAGATGAACAAATTTGTGACAATAAGTATCGCCAAATGAGGCAATCAACTAACTGACAGATAATTCGGCCATACCCCTAGATAATCTTTAGATCATGTGAAAAAACTGTATCTTTGGAGGGTATGCAATGAAATTTATATTTTTTAACTCTCGGTCAAAGAATACCTTGAGCTCATGGAATAAGACAGCTTTGGCAGCGGTTTTTTTTTTTTTTTTTTTTAAGAAGAATTTTCTTGTCTTGAGTTCATTAGTGCGTCAGCGCTATTTAGAAAAGTTAGATGGGTTTTCAGATAGACGTTAGTAGATAAAAATTAATTTTATGAAATTTAATTGGTTACGGGGCCTTATTTGCAGCTGTAACTTGGACTGGAGGTGCTTTTCTTGAAGAAAATCACCTATGTTTACACACCAAACTATGCGCACACGCTAGCTCGTGGTGACGGCGAGTTCACAAGACGGAATAAACTATTACCTGAAAATGCTGAAAATCTAAGAGGAAACTGGACGCCATGTGATCTTTTCGTACAAAAAGCAGATCATGAAACCTGAATCATTCATAACACCACGGTTCGATACTTTTCATTTAATTCTTACTTACAAAAAAAGAAAATTGTTTTCGTCATTTCATACCAGCCAAACACGAGGGAAAGAATTATTCCTGTTAACACAAAAGAGGTACTTATCTATATTACGTCCACGACGTCCAATACACCGTCGGTCAGCCGCCTTTATTTTAGACTCTAAATAGACCCTTTTTTCTTTTCCTTCGACTATTTGACTCAGCCTAGACTCCTTCCCTCAGAATTACTTTCCTTCTTAATATTTGTTTGTTTGTTTTTAATTCTTTTGTCCTTCGTGTACTTAGTTTCTGGTCGATTGTAGATACTTACTTCGTTATTTCAAAGATTGAAAATCACACTGTAACTTGTGATATGATTGAGGCGACTTCACCAAAGTTACTTCACAGCTCGAATAGAAAAATCTTCTTCTTCTTCTTCTTCTTCTTCTTCTTCTTCTTCTTCTTCTTCTTCTTCTTCTTCTTCTTCTTCTTCTTCTTCTTCTTCTTCTTCTTCTTCTTCTTCTTCTTCTTCTTCTTCTTCTTCTTCTTCTTCTTCTTCTTCTTCTTCTTCTTCTTCTTCTTCTTCTTCTTCTTCTTCTTCTTCTTCTTCTTCTTCTTCTTCTTCTTCTTCTTCTTCTTCTTCTTCTTCTTCTTCTTCTTCTTCTTCTTCTTCTTCTTCTTCTTCTTCTTCTTCTTCTTCTTCTTCTTCTTCTTTCTTCTTCTTCTTCTTCTTCTTCTTCTTCTTCTTCTTCTTCTTCTTCTTCTTCTTCTTCTTCTTCTTCTTCTTCTTCTTCTTCTTCCTTCTTCTTCTTCTTCTTCTTCTTCTTCTTCTTCTTCTTCTTCTTCTGTTCTTTTTAAAAGCCACGTATGCTCGTTCATTTTCTGCCGTTTGTTCGCTGCGAATGCGGCTAAGCCCGACAAATGTTCTGTTGTAGTCACTTATTACAAAAATTTTAACGTTTATTTATTCTGACTTTTTTTATAGTGTGTAATTATCTTGTTTTGTCACTTATTAACTTTGTTGTTGGTAGAGTATACTATTGCTTGTTTGTCCTATTTCATTTAGTTAATTTTGTAGTACGTAATGGCCTTGATTGATTTACGAGATTAGGGCTTTCTTTTAATTATGGTTATTTATTATTATTACTATTGTTATTATATGTCGTATTTATTCCTTTAGTCCTTTAGTCCTTGCATTCCTTTAGTCCTTGCATTATACACTTGTGAACACTAGGTTAATTTTATGGGCACGAGCATTTTTATATGGGATAATTATTTCGCATGGATATCCGTTTTATCTTTATTATTATTGGTAGGTTTGCTTTCCAGTACTTTTTTTTCCATATAGCATTGTCCTTCCTAGTTCAAGCTAGTTCAAGAGGCCTGGGCTAGGCTGGTCGATTGACATTATTACGATTGAGTCTTAAGGGTAGAAGACTGGCGAACAGTGGCGGAAGATCGTGAGCAAAATAAGACAAAATAATACGGAGAGGAAATCTTTTCGTACCCTAGTGGCTGAGTGGTTACGCTTCCAAAGATCTCTAATTGTACGTGATAATTATTTCTAATAACTATTAACAATACTGTAAATCTAATTAGATTAGCTTTAAATAAACTATTTTCAATATTATAACTTTAATTCCATTGTTCCTGAGGGCAACTTATATACGTGCTACTGAGGTGATTCTACTAGTTCACTGGTTCACTTAACTATAACCTAAGCTAACTACATCTCCCATACTCCTCGATCTCTTCAAACCCTGACTATTCTCGAATTTTTTGTACATCTCATGCATGTCCGCTGTTCCAAAGTTAGATAGAATATTTCGTGGCGTTGGTCACGGAATGCTTTAGCGTACACCTTATTTAACTAAGGCGGCGATTAATATTTGGTACTGATTTTACACAAAAGTTTTACGGAGAAACGTGATGCTTAAAACTGTGGACAAGTATTTTCTTTTACTTTTGAGCAAGTGGTATTTAGTTACAATTTGACTACCGTATTGAGGTTGTTCCCACGACGAATATGAGGAAGGTTTTGCGTCGCTAAATTATTGCACCATCGCGGCGAAAAACGAAATGCCGTTATTCGCATAAAATCTGCTCCGATACTTTTGTTCTTCTCAGGTTCACGAATACTTTGGAATGGTGGTTGACGATGTTGTGGGTTATAGACCAGAACGTGTAGGCGCTGATGACCCAAGGTCTTCAGGAGGCTGAACTCGAAGTTGCTCCCAATACCAATTGTGTAGTGATGTAAGTGGTTCTGGAATGGAAGTTGTAACCAGCATTAAAACTAAAAGGGAATTCATGGACAGCACGACATGGTAGAAACCATCACGTTTAAAAATTCCTTTTCCTTCTTTTTTGACCGTAACACAATGTATAAAAACACTATTTTGGCGATTGTGCACTTCGATTTTACTTTAATAATTCATACTTGACTTTGAATTCAATACAATACTTTATAACATTTTCATTTGGATACTTATAGTTTTTGTTCTATTAGAATATGTGAGTGGGGGGGGGAACCTTATTCTTAGATTTTTACAAAATTCATTGTCTTCTCCCAATCAATGAATCAATCAGAGTCCTTCACACGCGATTAACGAAACAGAACGAATTATGCCGAAATTGCAAACCGGATCGATATCCTGGGATGTATGAAAATATTTACGTGCAGGCTTTTATTTTCGCCTAGGTTTCCCTTGCGTCTTTTATATACTTTACATTCAATTGTTCGAATAACATAAAGACAATAGGTTTCACGATGACGATGATTATCTCAGCTTGTTGCGCGACGCAAGCTGTGTTCTTGTTTGTTGTCTAGGAATTTTGGCATATAGGTATTTAAAAGAATGGGGAAGTTGGATGGGTTTGGGAGGTAGCGGAATGTTAGAAATATGTCGAACTTGTTGTGGGATGAAGTCTGGCGTTTTTTCCTACATGATGAGAAATATCCCGAAAGTCCAGAATGACCCAGCGATGATAAGTCCAGCGATGGTCAAGCAGCGCCAAAATAGTGTCCCATCCACGATGGTGATTTTCTGTGCTAGTGAAGAAAGTAAATCTTTCCCTCAGGTATTAAGTGTTTCAACTTTCCGAGTGAATAAGGTGGAGAGGTGATAAATAATGGAAATTCTCAACTTGGACTTGCGTTGAAAGCTGACTGAGGGGGTTTGGATGTTGAGAGATCTTTTCAAGTGTTTTGAGCACGAGAGTTAGGAAGTAGTCCTCGATTGGGGTAATGTTTGCACTATCGTACAAAAAGGTATTGGGCCTGAAGGATCTTTCTTTCACGGGTTCTAATTTGCGTCATATATACTGGCGAAATAGTGTGCCAGATGGGAAAGCAATAGCAGATAATTGGACCGATAAGCTA
>CAWUPM010000289.1:313217-337524 GCA_963924295.1 Dioctria rufipes
AACACAATACTTTATAATATTTTCATTTGGATACTATTAGTTTTTGTTCTATTAGAATAGGCGGGTGGGGGGGGGGTGTCGGGCCCGAAAGATCATTGTTTCACGGGTGCTAATTTGCGTCATATATACTGGCGAAATAGTGTGCCAGATGGGAAAGCAATAGCAGACAATTGGACCGATAAGCTATTTATATATAAACAGGTTTGTATATTTAGGGAGACCGTTTCAGGATTCAGGAGGGAGTAAGCATAGTTGGCTTTCCTCATGATCAATTTCGCATGATTGTTGAATTTCAAAGGATTATTGAAAGAGACACCAAGATATTTAGTGTTCTTTGAAGGTTGAAGCTTTTCGTTATTGTCTTGGATTTCGATATTGGTTGTTCGCGTGGCGAGATTGGGTCTTACCCTTGAGGAGGGGTTACGGATGTAAATCATTTCAGATTTGTTCTGGTTTATTTTGATGTTCCACTTTCTGTAGAACTAGTCGAGTTTGAGGACATGCCGCTCCACTTTACTAGCAGCAAAGTTGGCTGACATTGAGTAGGCGTAGGTAAGAGATTCATCAGCATAGAGCAGTGCGGTGGAATTTGAGTCGTTGGCAGGCTGACCATAGGTGAAAAGATTGAAGAGAGTTTGTCCGAGGACGGAACCTTGGGGACAACAGCTCTGACTGCTGCTGTCTTAGATTTGACATTCTCGATTCTTGTGTAGCAATTCCGGGACGAGAGATAGCTATGAATAACCCAGATGGGAAAAGGCTGAAACTCGAGGTTTATAGCTTTGAAAATTAGCCCGTTTGTCCAAACGCCCAAACTGTGTCAAACGCTTTCTCTACATCAAGGAAGCAGCCTACTGTCAGCTCTATTTTTTTGAGGATGTTTGTAGAATCAGAGAGGAATTTCAGCAAATCTTGAAAAGAGGAATGCTGGAACTTGAAGCCGAAGTGGGTGTCCTGGCTAATATTTAGGTCGAGGCAGGTATTTTTAATGTGTTGGGGACTTTTCTTTCGAAAAATTTGCCCAGGTTGGACAGAAGAAGGATTGGGCGGAACTCATTAAGGTTCTTCGAGTTTCCGTTTTTGAGAATTGGAGCTATGCGCGCGGTTTTCCAGACATCAGGAAAGTATGAATTATTGAGGCAGCTGTTGAAAATAATTGTGAGAAACTTTATGGCGACAGGTGGGAGGATTTTGATAGCATTGTTGGAGATGTTATCTGGGCCGGAGAATTTTTTGCCTCTGATAGTCCTGATTAGAGCGAACACGTGAGCAGGATTTGAAAAGATGCTCAAATCGTTTGGGTTTTAGAACGTGTTAGTGGAATTAAATATTGTGGCGGAGGATCCCACTGCATAGCTTAGAGATGAGTTGTCTTTGAAAGTGAATTGGAAATATTCCGCGAAAACGTTGCATTTTTCTTGGGATAGGTTGTAATCGTTCGAGCCGCTTTAAATGGTTTTGTGGAGCTTTGCCTTTCTGTTGCAAGACTTATTTATATCCTGAAAGTAGTCAATTTCTAAGTTCGTGAGATTCTGTTGCGAGTGAGGGATATTTCCTGCAAGGAATTGAGAGAGCCTGTCTTGAAATTGTTGCCAGTCAACGTCTTTGAGTGAAGTATAGGGTTGAGGGTCAGAAGTCAAGATATCTAAGGGCGCGCTAGTGGTGATTGCGAGTTCAACTGCCAAGTGATCAGCTTCAGACATATGCGCTGTGTAGACGTAATTTGAGAATTGGGTTAGGTGATTAATTAGATTAGAGTTTGCGATATATAAATCAAGAATTGACCCAGATCGTGAGAAGGCCGGAGTATCTTGCGAGACAACGACGGAATCATGGGTGGTGCTAAAGAGTAGCCACTTATGCACTGCCTTGCCTGACTGACTTACGGCACAGTGATGACTTACGACACATGATGAAATTGTCGTGCTCAAAAGTTAGCTTATGTCTTTCAGTGAGGAGAGTTTCAGAGAGGAACACAAACATGGATTTATTATCAATGATGAAGAGGTTCAGTGCTGCTCTTTTGCTCTGCTTTACCAGCGAATTGCAGTTAACTGACATGATTTTCAGCTTACTTAATTGCCTATACATAGTCAAAATGCACATTGAAAATAAGCTGCTCGTTTTTCCGAGATAGGAGAGATCTAGCTTCCTGTATTTAGGAAGGAAATTATTGATTTTGCACTAAAGGGCGAAAAGGTCACAGCCAAATAGGGACTTGTCTGCTTTCGTGCAGAAATCTTCAACTCCTGACACTCTGGGTTTTCGAGGAGCTGCCTTGGGGGTAGACCTAGGTGTCTTTAGAGATTGCCTGGGCGGAAGACTTCCCTGGCTACACGTAGTTCCTTGCGGCTTCCTTCATATGGTCTTCACGTTGGCGACATTCCTCATTCTTTTTAGCGCGTTGTTGTACGACCTAATTGTACTTGGAGCAACTGGTATAGCTGGCTGGATGTTGTTCAGCTTTATAATTGACGCAGAATGGGGAACTTCTCGGTTTTCCTCTCACACTGTCCACGTAAGTGGTCATTTTTACATTCCACACACCTGTAGTCTACGGCGAAATTTCTCGCATCGTGACGGAAACCCTGGGAACGCTGGCACTGTGAGATTCGAGGAGCGCGGTGTTTTTCCCAGTAAACAATCTGGTTTAATAGGCGATTTGTTGTCCTAATGTACTTAGTGTCATATTTTCCACCGAAACTTATAACGAGGGAATTTGATTCCTTAGTCCTGGGAGTTTTAAAATGCACGACCGGGTTGATTATAAGTCTATGAAGTTTTTCTACGAGTGCTGCCTGCGCATCCTCGGTGTGGTATGTATGCTGAGCTCCTCTCAGCAGAAGTGTCGTTTTCCTATGACATTTCATTTAGGCGTGTAGCTCTGTACGCTCAAGTCCTTTATAATACTGAGCAGCGCCCTGTAGTCATCCTGAGAGATTGGCTTAGTAATGCACTAGCGGACCTTTGCCGTCTTGATAAAATGTTTTGGCCACACCTCTTGTTTAGAGCTCGTTATTAAAAGCTCTAACGTTAAGGTTCTGGCAGACAATCGGTGGGGGTCTGACCGCCTTTTCTACTTGAACCGTAGATGTTTTAGGCTGGATTTCGAGGTCCTTCTGATTTCCCAAAATGTAATAAAATACACCGGTGTTTTCCGCCTTAGCAAATTGCTGCTTCGACGTCGATGGCTTCCTCTTCGCTGGAGTTCCGACACATTTAGCAGATATCACGGCATAATTCCAGATTGTTGAACACCACCGAATTTCTTTAAACTTTCAACACTAGTTCCTCTTTACTCACAAATCACAAATATGAAATCAAAATTTTGCGGAAAGTTATAGTTTCAGAGAAAATGGACTTTAAAAATCGCGAAATTTGCACTATATTTCACAATACAATTTGACATTCCCCCGCAATTAATTAAATCTTCTTCTTCTTTTTAGTATTAAAAAGACGCTGGGGTACGTATATACATACCTTCCGAACATTCGGGTTACCAGCATTGCGTTTTTTTATTCATTACGAGTTGATGTAGCATTTACTTAGAATGGAGTAGAAAAACTTTTATTAGAGAAGCCGGCCTGTGTGTGTGTGTGCCCGTGCGTGTGTGTGTGTGTGTGCCCGTGTGTGTGTGTGTGTGTGTGTGTAATTGCTGATTACTACACATCAATTAATATTCGGAATGAATATAAAACGCAATGCTGGTAACCCGAATGTTCGGAAGGTATGTATATACCTGCCACAGCCTCTTTTTAATACTAAAAAGTAGAGGAAGATTTAATTAATTGCGGGGGAATGTCAAATTGTATTGTGAAATATAGTGCAAATTTCGCGATTTTTAAAGTCGATTATCTCTGAAACTACAACTTTCCGCAAAATTTTGATTTCATATTTGTGACTTGTGAGTAAAAAGGAACTAGTGTTGAAAGTTTAAAGAAATTCGGTGGTGTTCAACATCTGGACTTGTTCCGAATTCACTGGGCTCCTCTTTGCTTTCCTCTTCTTAATTTCCACGATAGTGACATTATTTTCATCGTTTTCGTCCTCGGAAGATGATGACTCAGATAATGAAGTCTCACCTACTGACTCAGGTAAACAGCTCTTCAACGTAGCTGGCTACTTTTGCTGTGTCCTCACGTGACGAAGCAACTCCGCCCCTTCGAGGTTCATGGCTGCCTCCTTGGTGTCCGAGATTCTCAAATCATATTTTCTAATACAGCCGTCTTAGACTGCTCTAGACTGCGGCCCCGAATGTTGCTTTTTCGGCTTCAAACGCGGGCCAACTTTCATTATGTTAGTTTCACTCATGTTGGTATTAAAAATAAGTGTCCTTTATCACCGCAATAAACAAAAGGCACTACTCACAATTTTATGGACAATTGAAACTTATGTGTCTATATCACACAACTATACATTAATTCTTTTTATATGTGTCTGTCTGGCAGCACTTTTGATTATATGTGATGTTACGTGCCTAAAATCCATGTTACGCAACAATAGGTGCAGCCGGCTAAGAGCGATGCGGTGGGTTCTCAATAAAATACTCAGACTTGAACTAAACTAAGTAGCACAAATCTATAATAGGGCGACACGTGATTTTTGTTCTTTTTTTTCCCTTGGTTGAACAACGCAACCAAAACTTCCAGTCAAACTAGGTAGGCGTACATGCGATTCCGTTCCGAACTTATTGGTATTACCTCGAGAAGAGATATATTAGCATTCAGGATATGGGACTAGCTAATTACTAAATTATTAGAGAAAATTACTAAGATCATTAGAGTGAAGAGAAGGAAAACCATGTACCACAACTTGTCACTCGATGAAATATATGATAATATCCAAGGTTGTCCAAGGCGGAATAAATAAATAGATAGACGATGACTTAACACAAAGAAAGGAAATCTCTGTATCTTAAATTATAATTCAATGTGATATAATGAGGGAAAATCCTAGCGATGCACACAATTTCCTTTCATTCCCAGTGGCTCCCACAGCTCCACCCCCCAGCTTTTCTCACATTCGCCCCGAATATTTCTAACATCTCTACCTCTGTTCAGAGCTCTGTCTCACTCAGTCATTTAATTATGCATACGCATATGACACCGGGAAAATTGGCATGAAACTTTGGCTTATCCATAAGAGAGAAGCTGCTGGTGCTTGTTCCGCTCCGGAATCACACCGGCAGTCATACAGATATTTCTTGTTTTCGGTATGCCTCTTGGTGTGATTCCGGAGCGTAAGCTGTGGTGAGCCACAATGATACAGAAATGAGAATCAAATCAAAAGGCAGAAAATGAACAAATGAAAAAAAAGACATTTCAAGAAAAATTGCGAAGCACAACAAAACCAGGATATATGCAGCTCTATTTACATTTCTTGAAGATATTATTACTTCCGGATTAGGAAATGGTTATGAGCATTTTAATTCAAGACAATATCTCTTAATTAAATGAAATATTTTTTTTATTCCGCAATTTCATTAATGCATACTATAAGAAATTTTTAGTTTTTATTTATGAATTTGGATTTGATGGTAAATTCGGAATGAGCGACCCAAAATCCCCTGAAGTTTAACTTTTTCGGTAGTCATCTTAGCTTCGCTATGTTGAATTTTGGTAGATTTTAATTTTGTGGTTCCAGAGATGTTTTTTATTAAATTAATTACTCTGAAAATAATTCCGTGAATTAGAATATTATATCTTAAATGAGCTGCCTACACAAAAATCGAGAGTAATATTATTTTCCCAACTAAACAGAATCCCAAAAAAGGGTTAATTTGCTTAATTTGTTCCGGTAGCTTTCGTCTTTGAAGAAAAAGAGACATATCATCATAATCGAGATGGTGCATACGAAAAGGGCATACCAGCTGATTACTGATTGAAAATTCTCTTTATAGTGGACTGTATGTGGTTAGGGTGCCGGTTTTATGGATAACTCAGTTTTATATTCAAAGTATAAAATTTTAGTTTTTATTTAGTGCTTATTTCAGTTCTTACAATCTATATCACAATTCAATTCAGACTTAATACTAATTTAAAATTCAATAATTCAATAAAACTTAATATAAATTTCAAAAAAAATAAAACAATTAATTAAAATTAAAAATGATGTTGGCGTACTTGTAGTTGCCGGGTTGCTCTGTAAATGAAACACAAATGTCGGTGTGGTTGTGGCGCGTTGTGTTGCTTCCCTGTTTCTACCCCTGTAATGAAGAAGAATTTTGGTAGATGAGCAGGCAGGAGACAGTTGAAGTGAGAGCAGATAAATATGTCAGATTTTAAAGTTTTTTCACTCGAACTGCCATGAGAGGGCGGTGGTGGAACTCTTTGCTTGAGTTACTGCGTGAGAGCAGTTGAGATATAATACGGAATGTATTATTTTACGATTACAACAGCTTGTAAGGCTGTTATAAATTAAGTTGATGAAAGTATCCAATTATTCTGCCTTTTTTGTGCAGTTTTTTTGTCGTGCTGGTACGTGAGGGCATGAAGGCAGCACTGATTACGTTTATCATGTGCGTACCTTTTTGAGTGCAGCAAATTTGGAATATTGCTGCGTCTGAGATTGTAATGATGGCACTTGCGACGTTGAGTCTTGTGCGCTTTTTATGTGTGCAACAATCTGAGTACTGCTACGTGTGGGAAGGAACTTCCTTCTACCTTGTTCAGAATTAGCCTCTGAATATTTTGTGCAGAGTTAGCCTCTGGAAACAGATCTAAATTAACGTTTGTATGACGCTATCTAGACCTTCGGATTAACTCCTTAGTGAGATTGCTTGAGTTAACCTCACTTTGCAATCCTTAGGATCAACTCCTAGCCGATGTACTTGAGTTAACCTCAAATATTTATTTAGACAGAATTAACTTCTGTTTCAGAATTGAGTTAACCTCAAATATTTGTAATAGCCAGAATTAACTTCTGTGTTATGGATTGAGTCAACCTCAAGTATGTAGGACAGCCAGAATTAACTTCTGTGTGTAGGATTGAGTCAACCTTAAGTATTTATGACAGCCAGAATTAACTTCTGTATTAGGATTTGAGTCAACCTAAAGTTATTGGCATATAATTAACTTCTGTAAGAAATTTTAGAATTAATTTCTGGCTAGGATAAGGATTTTGCTCAGAACAGACTCCAAGGCTTAGGACTTAATCAGATCAACTCTGATTTGGAAATGGGTGCTTTTGCTATCGTTCGCCGCATTTTTATAGCTGCTGAAGACGGTCATGTGTTGTACTCCTCATGGCGTTGCCATAGCGACGTTTATACCAGTTGCTGCTACGAGAGCATCTGGTTTACGTAATGTCAAAGTGATGACATGTCAGCTCTATATATACATGGAAATCGTGTATTTTCGGGTAAGTTTGCATTATTTTATTGAATTTATTTAACTTTTCAATAATATTTTGTTCTTTTTAGATTGTAGATATCATCGTGGGATTTTTAGATTGTTGGAGAAAAGTTGCGGAGTAATTTAGCTGATTAATTAGGTTTGTATACTGAATTCTTTCCACTAGATTTTGATTCTTTGTGGATTCCCTCTTGTTTATTTTTAGGGAACAACTAGTTGGATTCGTCGAGGGAATAATGTTCAGTACGTGGACGGAACACTGATTCTGCTTAATTTCCTGCTATCGTGCTGGCTTCATTATTTTACGTTTGGCGCGCCCATAACTCTCTCTTGCGCGCGCGCGCCACGAAATGTCCCGAATATGAAAAAGGATGGAACTCAGAGAGATCTGCTTTAGCAGAGGGATCCCTACCACCTTCTTCTCTCTTCTTTTTGAGAGCTTGGGAGCCACAAAGCACGTTGCGAACTTCGAGACATTTTTCTTTGATTTGAGTTCTCTATTTATTATATGCTCAATGCTTTAATGTACTATGTAGTGTGCTATTAGGTGGGATTCCTGAGGACGTTAGGGTTAAGGGCCCCATAATTGATGAAGACGTATTTCAATTCTTTTAATCAATCTTTAATTCACTGGAATATCTCTACACACTACTTACTAAAAACTAAAACATAAAATTGACAAGAATTAAAATCAAACTGTACTCTAATGGAATCACACGGGGCCCCCCTAACTACCAATGCTGCTGTTGAGTAACGACTGACTCGAATTCAATGCTTCTGACGAGACCTTGCACGAACTTCGATAATCTATGTTTTATCAGAGCAGGCGAGACGAGATGCTGACAAATGATAACAAAATGCATACGTAGATAATGACTCATTGACTTGCAATGCCTTTGTGGGGCACTGAGCGCACTACAGTACTCCGCTTCCAGTCGAAGATGCAAAAATATAAGGATCTAAATAGAACAAAATTTAACTTTTATTGATGTTTTCAGAGCGTCGTTAGATTCTGCTATAAAGGCCGGCTTTAACCGATCGATGTTTTATCAAAGTAGGCGAGACGAGATGCTGACAAATGATAACAAAATGTAAAACGCAAACTGAGTTTGAGCAGCTAATTTATTTATTTACTTAAATTTCACAAATATTTTTTAAAATTGTTTGTCAAACAATTTTTTCAGTCTTATTCGACCATCTTCAGGGGATTTTAACAAGCTACTGATAACAAAATGCATACGTAGATAATGACTCCATGTCTTGCAATGCCTTTGTGAGGCACTGAGCGCACTACATACTAAAATGTTCAATGCGATGATTATTATTATATTATGTATCCTAATTTATAATTCCAAATATATATATATATATATGATATTGTTACAGACTTACCAAAATAAGACGAATGTCAAGATAGAACTGCGAGAGTGCCTCGGGATTATCTCCTTCCGGCGTTGTGGCCCTTTTGGTTTAACCAAGAAACCTTCCCGGAAATTGTCAGCGACAAAAGTAGAGGAAGACCTGAAATAGGAAAACTCCGTAGCTTAAACGTTGTGGCTTGAATTTTTTAAGAACTTCCCTTCTCGCATGCTTTCGTTGTTCCTTTGGAAATTAAAAATCCCGGGAGAACTACCCTAAACCCCACGCAAGAAGCGAAGAAGCGCGACATCATAAACAAAACCATAGCAAACACAAAACAAATCAGAGCCGAACTTGATATTTATTCAGTCAGATATTCAGCGGCTAAAGAAAAGGCACTGAGCTATAGCGAAATCAGAAACAAATTTTTACAGTTCCGCGCGACACCTAGTCCATCCACAAGAAACCTCGCAGGCCTCGCAAGCTCGGCGCCCGTGACACGTGTCGCAAGAAAAAATGCAACATTTCTCTCACTCATGCCATCTTGCAAATTCTATGAAGTCCGAAAATCTGCTAAAGTCCAAGGCCAACTGATCCGGCTGGTATAGAAAATAAAAGCAATCAATGAGATGACACTCACGCGCTGCAGTGTTATTTGCCTTAGTGTCTCCCATCACTGAAAAGTGGTAATACGCGGCAACGTGTACGTCGGTCCATTGAATATTAAAACTTACCAAGTTGACAGCTAGAGGAAAATAAGAGCTACCGAATAGTTTGACGCTTAGTAAATTACAATTAATGTCAGATAATGCGACATTTGTTGAGGTAAAGCACAAATAAAGTTTTAGCCAATATTAGAAGGGAGAAACAAATGAATAAATTATAATTAATGTCAGATAATGTGATATTTGTTGACGTAAAAGCACAAATAAAGTTTTTAGCCAATATTAGAAGAGAGAAGCAACTGAATAAATTACAACTAATGTCAGATAATGTGACATTTATTGAAATAAAAGCACAGATAAAATTTTAGCAAATATGAGAGAACAAAAGCGATTGAGTAATCTGACACTTAGTAAGTTACAACTACAGATAAAAGGTTTAGCAAATATGGAAACTAAAATGTTAAGAAAAGAGTATTAAACAAAAAACTAGTCAAATGAGAAACCTTGTCAAAACGAAATTTGTTATGGTCGTAGCGTACTGCATATAGCAATATGCTACACGAGAGGCTGCAGCGTGTATGCCGGCGGCTGTCAATCAGTGAATGAACAAAAATTAAATTTCCGCAATCATCTGCTAGTAAACACAACCTGTAAGTAAATTTAAAATATTTTTCAGTTCTTAGACTGACCTATTTTCCAATAATCTAGTTATTTTCGTCTACCCCGCATAAAGTCCGCCACTTTTGAAAAATTACTTGGCTGGAAGAACAGTCAACTCTTCTTTATTCAAAGAGGTGCCTAAGGATATTCTAATGTATCAATTACACCAACGCTATACTATTTAGTGGCAGGCACTGTACCTTATTGCAGAAAGTGGGTGAGTTTTCCTTCAATTATTAAACAGAAATAAAAGTCGCGCTGTAAACTATCTAATATCTCCCAAAATTGCAGAAAGAAATCTGAACAATATTAACTGGATAGTATATCTATATGGAGAAAACTTGTACCAGTGCAGCACTTTGCTCGAATTATAGTTCCAGACTTTATGGTTGCAACGTCGGAACGTGTAGAGTATTACTTTGTAAAAGTGCTGAAAATAAGGCTCCGTGATTTGTTCAATTTTTTGTGGACCATAATATATTAAACAACGATGAAATGCTATGGCTAAGGCGAATTGCTTTGGATATGCAAAAGTAAGAAAATTTCCCATTCATAGCATCAGATGCTTAGGATATTATATAGGTAAAAGAGGCTATAGAGATTGTGATCTATTTACTGAGGCAAGAAGTGAACTTATTATCGCTCAGAAAGAAATCGTTGGTGGAATTACGGTAGATGATTTCTGTTAACTTTTACTGCTAATGTCCAGTGGAATGTGTAAAACTCTCCAGGATATTTATTCCGGTGATACTGACAAGGAAAATAAAGAGATTGTTAGAATGACATCAAAAGAGTTCGAAACTGATACTGATGTAATAGATATTGCACAATCAGGATGAACAAAATAGTTAAAATTCATTAAGACATGTTTGAGACATTGAAGAACTTTCCCCAGGAGAGATGAGGTTACCCTAATTTTGAGAATTTTTAATACTTCTATCAGGAGTGTTCAACCAACAAAAAAAACTGAACCACGTAAGAGAGTTTTTCCAGTATGTTAAATTAAATTGAATTGTTTAGAATTATTGCATGCTTTCTATTTTATTCGCTAAGCAAACGTATTTCCATGCCGAATTTTTAAAAGGGAAATTCTTCATTATCGTTAAATTTCAAACTTTATGGCATAAATCTATAATTCATTTCTGAGCGATCTAGATTCAAGTTTAATCCCTCAAATTTAATTAGGTAATCTATTCTGAAAAAATACTTAGCTGTAATAAGAGCGCTTTATCTAGTAATAATTTTTAGTAGAAGTTATTTGTTTCTTTGTACATATATATATACGTGTACATATATCAATATTATTAATAGTACTAGTATTATTATTTCTTTTATCCTTGGAATGAATTCAAGCAACAAATGCGGAATATATTACGTCTTTGAAAGTGTTAATATTTAGGAATGTTGTACTTTAAGACATATTTAAGGCAATGAATTATTATAACGTAATTATGCTCTAAATACTTTTATTTCTACTACCACTGTTCCAGAGCCCTCTCGCATGAAGGTCGCCTCCTAGTCTCTCTTTCCAGGTCAACAAGGACTCTGAAAACATCTGCCCTCAGAGTCAGATGGGTGGCTGGGGCACGCACAGAAGGCAAACCATCTGCGCCTTCGCTGATGGCTATGGGTAAATGACGTAAAGGTCCTTTCAGGACCGAATGTGTGCCGGCTTGTAGTTAATAGGCAACGCTGTCCGTCGAGTGATCTGTCAGCTCATGCTGGCAGCCTGGACTTTACGTCCAAGCCAATCACTCAACATAGTTCCATAACAAAAATGGCGCCCAACGTGGGGCCACCTCAGTTAGACTTCGGTTTCTGAATGTGACGGATGCTGGAGACTGGGATTACTTGGAGATATGGACACTTTGCTGTTAGCTAATTGTCTGACTCGATAATATCATATCTAGTAGAAGTTACAGGCGGACCTGAGTATAAGTGTTGTTGAAATATTTTTTTTTGTGTAGAGTAACGTAGTGGGTTTTTTAAAGTTTTTGACATTGTTGATCAAAGTAAAGTTTTTTTGAAGTTGTTGATTAAAGTTAAGTTTTTTTTTAAGTTGATTGAGTAAAATAAAGT
This sequence comes from Dioctria rufipes, assembly GCA_963924295.1. Lineage (NCBI taxonomy): Eukaryota > Metazoa > Arthropoda > Insecta > Diptera > Asilidae > Dioctria > Dioctria rufipes. The sequence goes on from CAWUPM010000289.1 coordinate 325,333, forward strand.
AACGTAACGTTTTAGATTTTTGAAAGTTTTTGAATTGAAGTTTGACACTAGGTTCGACTTTGGTCAAGCCTCGAGTCTGCACAGGTGTTTAGTTTTTGAGTTTTTTGAATTTTTTTTTAATGATCTTTCCGGCTGGACTTCTGGCATGGAAATGGTAGGTGGCCTCACACATATTTTTTGGATAGAGCTCCCACGGAGACATGTCCCTGTTGGCCAACTGGCTGGACGGAGTTGTGAATCTGTGAGACGGCTTTTTCGCTTTCAGCTAAGTAGTTGACCAGATTCATGACTCTGCACAGTTGGAAGGTCAAATGGACACGACAATCACGTGAAAAGGAATGAAACAGTTGTTGGAGGATAGAAGTGATGCTGGAGACCTTCAGTATTCAGGAGTTGGCATGCTGCTGACTGCCTGGCTGAAGAATATCTAGTATCTTTTTCAGTCTCTAGCTTCTTCAGCCTGACCCTTCCCAGATTTCTGTGAGAACTCAAACATTTTTTTTCATGCACACATTCACGTCACTTGCTTGCATCAATATTTCTGACCTGAAAGAGAGAGCGGCCTGGAGACTTCTTACGTGTAGAGGTAGCTCCTGGAAGTGAAGGAGAAATCGTATGATTTTGATTGGATTTTTTTCGTTTGAAGGCTCAATTGAACTTTTGGTGACTTCTCCGAAAATTTTGCATTGTCTTGAACTTTTAGAAAGAAGATTTTTTTTCGAGGAGTTTGCTATCTCTTCCGAACGCCTGGATTTCCTTTTGTTAAATCGATATTTCTGTTAACTCGAGTTAAGAAGACTTTACGAACTTTTCCGTACCTTTGATTTTTCTTGAAATTTGTTTTTACAACTTCTCCGAACTTTCGGCTTTTTAAATTGGTGTTTCGGTATCTCAAATCACAATTTTTTAAGAATCTGTTAACTTCCAGACCCTTGAATTCTTAGAATTTTCTTGACATTCCTTACAAACCCTTGGTTTGTAATCCTTTTGAAAGCCTGACTTACGACTGAATACACAATGGCTACAGCGCGAACACCACCACGAGCAACTGGTGTACCGGTACCGTTGCCAGACCAGTGCTCCATCTGCCAGGAGGGTGACTGCTCAGGACCGAGGAAGCCAGTGAAGACGGTTTGTGGGCATGTGTTCCGCAAGGCATGTCTGAAAACGTGGATTGGGCAACAGTCAAACTGCCCTAACTGCAGATTCCATCTCACTCAGTATGATGTTACTGAGTATACAGGCGCTGTCCGGAAGATGACGAAGCCCGGAAAGTCTGTTAATCTATACAGGGAGGTCACCTTGAAGGACGCCTTAGATTCTGCACACGTTTTGGTCCAAGGGGCTGATTTTTGGGGACGTCCGCAGGATAGTGGCTTTTGAGGCGTCAATAGTAAAACTGTAACAATATGATATTCATTGTGATGCAATATAATTTGTATAGAAGTAAACAAACACTTAGCGCAAAGAAGGTTATATATGTGTCATGAATTATAGCCCAACATAATATAATACAAGATCTAAAGTAACACACGTTGATATGTACGCAAGTAAACGATCACTTCACGCAAGGAAGGGAAGCTAAGTAACACGTCTGCTAAATCCAAAAAGAAAATCGTATACTACTCAGTCTAATTCAATATCACGTATATGCAAGTAGGCGATGACTTAACGCAAGAAAGGAAAGCTAGGTGATCCAAACTTTCCGCGACCTAGCCACGGACTTTGCTTTCAGAGGCCCACGATATTACAAACAAGATGCACCAAGCACTGGCGTATAAACTTTCTTAGGTGAAAGTACACAATAGCTCAATACAATATGATTTAATTTTCGCTAAATTACCACATTAAATCTTGTTAAGGTTCCAAGGCCGGCAACAACATCTATGTGCGTCACCCTATTAGCATCTAGTTCATCTGGCGAAGATGTTGAAGTAAATGCTTGCCAATTTATATGGTGTACTAATGCTTTCCAATCACTTTACTTAGTTTATCGTCAGAGGAATTATGTAATGGGTTTCAAGCTACCACTTTTAATATTAATTTTAAGAACGACTATCCACTGCGTGGCAATCTACCAGATTTCTATTTTTGATACCAGATCCACTACGCACTCTACGACAGTTCGCAATATTTAATCGTAATACAAGGCCTTGGATGATATGAGTAAAGCGGCGAGGCGACCGAAGACGTCGCTGCAAGCTACACAAAATTTTAAGCGAATTAGACAGGATAAGCGAGGCGCCCACTGTTCTTGGGTTGAAGCCGCATTTTTCGTTTGCGCCAGTGTTTGCCAGTGCAATCTATTAATTCTCGTTTACTGTACTCTCGTTCAACTATCCCTGCTGACCGACTATCCTGCACTATCGGTGAGCACACCACAAGAAACGACTAATTCACCTTGGCAACACAGGAGCACAGACAACCACCGGTAAACAAATATATTAACCTAATATAACAATGTATTTACATATATGTATCAAATATATTCAATATCGAAATATCTACTTAGCTCTTCTTTTCCTTTTAGGAGTAGGTGATCAACCATTCACACAGGAACGATTTGACAGCTACTTCATCCTCTTGACTGCCAGAACCTCGGCGGAGCTCAGGTAAATTTTCTTGGTATTTCTTTATAATTTCTTTTTCTTTTTTTAAAACTTGGTTCCGTAAAGTGACGTGACCGGCTTTCGCATATTACAACACCGCCAGCTCTTTGTAGTTGACCAGGTGTACTATAAGCAAAGCACAAACAAATCCCGATAGGACTAGCCAACAGTGTGTAACTTAAATCAGAAAAATATATTAATGCGCGAGCGGTGTGTAATAAGGTCCTCTATTGTGTCACGACAAGCTATACGGAACTCGTTGTTGTGTTTTCACTTTTCTTTAGTGTGACGTCAGAAAAAAACAAAAATTCTCATTGAGCTCCACGGACTTTGAATTGTAACACAAAAGTGACACTCTTCTATTGGAGGGGTCACTTATTTCTACAATTTTTTTTTCCACGAAGTGGTGTCAATATGGTGGTTGGGAAGTGGAGAATTCGATAGATCTTCCGGCCCAGAAATATTGATGCCCCCGGATTTAATTTGTCGACGTAATGTGCGAAAAGTGCGGTGTTTGTGGCATATTGCTTATAATGTTTTAGTGTGTTATACTATATACGAGAATTTATTAATTAAAATATGAAATTTTAATGCCGGCCGGAAGTAGTTTCGCGGCGATCGAATAAATGCTAGCTCGTTTCTGATTGCCTGAATTCCTGGGGAAATTGGAAAATATTAATACTCATTTTTTGTGTGTTTTGGAGTGTGGAAATTCGTAGATTTCGACCTTGAGAACCCAAAATTAATTTCAAGAAAATTGTGAAAATGTTGGTCTCCAAGCTATTTTTGGTCAAAGTTTACATTTGACAAGTGAGGTTATTTCGATATTTTTCCACTTTTCCTCACTGGGCTCGCGATGTGATAGTTTTAAACCAGAATAAAATAGGTAGGTTTTCAAATCGTCGCGTATCTCTAATTCGTTGAAAACGTGCCAACTCGTTGCTTTTCTCCTCTTCGGGACTTTGTGTAGTCTTTGGGGTGCTTCCCTGTATGAATATTGTTCATTCCACATACATATCTTCAGAATTTCCACATCCCTCGATGAAACCATTTGTCCTAAAAAATACAAAAAAAAGGAACAACACAAAGAATCAATGTTCTATATATATAACTTATCTGATTCCTCAACGAATATAAAACATCCTAATCCTGCCTACAGCCATCCTACATATTATTTGAGCTGAAATTAAATAGAAAATACAATAATTACATATAAATTAACCAAAATATCATAAACTCACCAAATCATAAAGATCTCCAGTATATTTACAATTTTCGTAATGTCATCTCGTGACATTACGTCAAACAGCTGGTGTCACCACAATCAAAATTGGACCAAATCGAACCAAGCGTTGCCAGTGCAACACATTATGGAGCTGGGACATAGCTGTTCACGACGGCTATATAAAGCCGACGGTCGCTATAGATGGCACCATTCTTTGCTCAGAGTTCAGTTCAGAGTCTAATCTGAAAAGAATTGTTTATTAAGCGACCGATTCTTTTATCAGCCGCTGTGGATGTTGATTTGTCAGGGTGCAATACCGTGACACTGATGGAAGTGATGCTTAGGTACAATACCTATGCATCCAGCTAAAATGATGTATGGAGAAGAAAATAAAAACGCACTTTTCAATTTGACTTATTTTTCACTTATGACCCCATCGGGGTTCAGTTTATTGTTTATATAGAGTATACAGCCATCGCACAGGTATGATGACCATATTTCCACACTCAAAATCGAGTTGGGAACAAAACAGGAAATTATATAATATTTTTATGTTTTTAATTCACATTTTTATTTACGAGCACAAATTTTCACCTGCGTAGGCATTTGTTGTTTTTAAGGCAGAAATTTTCTCACCGCGAGTCGGGTGGCTCCGGTAACAAAAGCTTTTGCAGGTAAAAATTGTGTGCTCGTAATTAGATCTATGGAAAAACAACGTTTCAGCAGAATTTTATTATTTTGTGTGAATTACTTATGTTTGACTATCGTAAATATTTTAAATTATGAATATTGTATGATTTCTTTAAATGTGTCTCCGGCTATCGGTGATGAGTCTAAACATCCTCCCCCTCGTTGGACTATTAGTTCAACCATCGTCTGCGTTTATGCTGACCGTAAACATCTGAGGGGTTGTTTGACGCGGTCTCGGAGTTGGTCTATTTACTTTATGGCGGTTGAGTCTTTTCTTCACATATCTGTATGATATGCTGACACCAATACTGGTTCCCAGAATTAGGGCTATGTATCCTAAGGCGAATTGATGAATATCTGTTGATTTTAAGTCCTTTGGTAGCTTTTGGGTCTCCTTTAGTTCGGTGATCCTTTGCTGTAATTGGGTAAATTCGGCCTGATGATTTTGAAATTGAATTGGCGTGTAGGATAGGTCCGCCAGTTGATCTGATGACATGAAATCCGTGAGATTTACAGTTGGCATGAATGAGGCTCGAAGTGTGCTGGGGTAGACATTGTGCGATTGGAGAGTAACAAGTTCTTGCTTCACTGCACAGTTGGCTTGAATTTTCAAAATTCCGGAACCTTCCAGGATTTGTTGAATTACATCTGTTCCACAGACTACGTTTATAGTGGTTTTATCCTTCATTGCGTAAATCCATTGATTTGGATTATATAGTTGAATCCACTTGGGGATATTTTCAGCATTCATTGTTCGACAACTAGGTGATGGTGGCAGATGATTCATGAAGCTCATTTCGCAGGATGTGGTATTTGCCCCCTTTTGTTTGCATATGTGGGAAGCTTCGCCAAAACATACGCAAGTGTTCAGCTCTTGTTCGCTGAGTGGGTAGTATTGATCGCGGTGCAAGTTCACTACCATGAAATCAGTTGAAGGCTTGATAGCCACAATGGTGTTGTTTACTGCTACGGGAACGGGAATGATGCGGAATAATTCGAATTCTTCAAATGCGAACAACGGTAATTTTATTCTAAATATAGCATATCTTGTAGTCATCCGGCCTTCTACTGTCATCAGGCTATAGAGTTTAAGCAGATTGTCACGTTGTCCAGGTAACCTGAGGCTGGATGGCAAGTGATCTTTTACCGTAGTCAAAGCTTCCTTTAATTGCTTCGGAGTGAGAAGTTGAGGGTTGATTTTTCCGTGGTGGGTATCCATCAATACATCAACAATGGCATTCTGTGCGTATCGAAAGCTTGAAGACATTAAAGTTATCTGTAAAGCTAGTGATGTGAACTGCTCGGATAATTTCTGCTGATGTAGCGCTTCGGTAATATTGTGGACATAGTTTGTTATTTGATCAAGATGACCGTCTACTTCTTTAAATTGATTTTGGATATGGTCCTCATCTCTTTTCAGTATATTTGTAGTTGATTCAATTATGGAAGTCTGATTTTTGACTAAATTTAACAGATGTTCTTCATTAATTCTGACTTTGTCAATAGTGAGAGCCATTTTTTCCGCATATTCGGAGTCGAGTACCCCGAACAGAGAGCTAGCCAAATTACCCACAATATTTAACGGTGCTCGTGCAATTCTATTCCGAGGTGTTGCGACTAGTAGCTCATTGCTGTTGCGAAGCTCCTCCTGTAGTAGTGTCGCCTGCCTTGCGATCACCGAGCAGTAGGTTTTGTCTACTAAACGGTCGCATGTGGTATGTAGCTTATGAATGCCGCCTTTTATAGATTGGTACTCCTTCCAATAGCCTTTCATGTCATAGTATACGACTAGGTCCCACTCATTGGAGATTAGATGGGTTGATCCTAGACTCTCGAAGTAGATTCCCGGCTGCGATACGAATGGTATTATTTCTACTGGTGGACTTCCAAGTATGGGCATAATAAGGCATGTTAGTAAAAATGCGCTCAATGCTGAGCTTTGAGATGATCGTCTTTTTTTGGCAGGAGTGGACTCAGGATGCTGATCTCTCTCACTGTCTCTTGACGGTCTTGATGGTTCTTCCGTACACGGGTTCGATTGTTGATTATCCTCAGTGTCTGTTGGTAGTGGTGCTAGTTTGTGTATTGGCCTTCTCATGATTCCAGACGTAGTTTTAACATCAGCAACTCGCACAAGGCCGCCATTTCCCTTGACAATCTGAGTAATTCTTCCGATCTGCCATTTGAGAGGTGGCAAATTGTCTTCTTTTACGAGCACCATCATTCCGGGATGAGCATTCTGGGATGGCCGCTTCCACTTATGTCTTTGTTGCAAGTCGCATAGGTACTCATTTGACCATCTACGCCAAAATTCCTGTTTAACGTGTGAGACTAGCTTCCATCTTTGCACTAAACTCAATTTATGCTCGCTTGAATGTGGGTCGACGATTGCTGTTAGAGGCTCTCCGATAAGAAAATGTCCTGGTGTTAATGCCGTCAAGTCGTTAGGATCTGCTGATAATGGAGTAATTGGCCTCGAATTTAAAATTGCCTCGATTTCAGTTGCTGCTGTTGACAACTCCTCGTAAGTCAGAGAGGCTGATGATAGCGATTTTTGTAGCAGAGTCTTTGCCGACTTTATTGCAGCTTCCCACAGACCACCAAAATGTGGGGCACGTGGTGGAATAAAATGAAATTCTATTCCTTTTTTGTGACATAATGACGAAATCTTTTCTTGAGCTTCACTGGGATATAATATGTGTTGGAGCTCCTCGATTCGATTTCTTGCTCCCACAAAATTGGTGGCGTTATCACAGTACAAATCCTTGCAATAACCTCGTCTGGCGATGAAACGTTTAAGTGCGCCAAGAAACCCATCCGTGGTTAAGTCACTGACAACTTCAAGGTGAGTTGCCTTTGTGGCAAAGCAGCAGAATACTGCCAAATAAGTCTTTTGAGGACGTTTTCCCCTTAACTTATAATGTGTCCAAATTGGACCACAGAAGTCTACTCCAGATCTTATGAACGGTCTTGCGGGTTGGACTCGGGCTAAAGGAAGGTTTCCCATGAGCTGGGTCAGTAGCTTAGGTTTCACTCTGTTGCAGCGAATGCAATTCTGTACAATTGATCTAGCAATTGTCTTTCCCTTGACTGGCCAGTACCTTTGTCGGGTGATTGCAAGTAGTGTTTGTGGACCAGCATGTAGATTGTTGATGTGGATGTCGGTCATTATTAACTTCGTTAAATGATGAGAATAAGGCAGGAGCATAGGATGTTTTGCATCTTACGACAAGCTAGAGTGCTATAATCTGCCCCCTACTCTACTCTGATGATTCCGGTTTCGTCGTCAAGAAAAGGAGCTAGGCTGCTTAAGGGGCTTCCATTATTAATGGTTCCAGTTTGATTCAATTGACTCAGGTCTTCTGTGAACCCTTCATGTTGTATTTCCTTCAGAATGATGATGAGTGCTCTGTCCAATTCTTCGATTCTTAAGGAGCCATTGTGTCTCATTTGTCGCTCACGTTGTCTTGCATTATGAGCGAATCTCAGCGTATATCCGGTCACCCTTTGGAGCCTTTTGAATGAATTACCATGATTGATGGTACTGATGAATGGTGACCATATGTTGCTTGTAGTGAGTACGACTTTGGACCTTTTTCTCTCTAAATCAACACTCACCTTCGAATATTTGGGGGGCCAATATCCCTCTGATCCATGCAGGAACGGAGGGCCATAGAACCACATACTGCAATTTGCTAATTTTTCTGCAAGCATTCCGCGTGACCCAATGTCGGCAGGATTATCACTGGACTTAAAATGACGCCATTGCTCTATATCCGATAACCTTTGAATGCTGGCAACCCTGTTAGCCACAAAAGTGTTGTAAGATGAAGACTCAGAATAGATCCAAGCAAGCACAATTTCTGAGTCTGTCCAGAAGTATGTTGGTATGTTGTGCAGTCTTAGGTCTCTTGTAACCCGTTGAACTAACTGAGCAGATAATTTTGCGGCACATAATTCCAGCCGAGGAAGTGTTACAGTTTTGATGGGTGCTACCTTGGATCTTGCACATAATAGTCGTACAATTACAACACCATCTTGAGATGTCGACCTGATGTAGATCGCGGAGCCATATGCCTTTTCAGATGAGTCGGAAAAGGCATGGATCTGTGTAGACCGCGGCTGTTGATTTGAAAATACATGTCGCGGAACCTTTATATCATTAAGCGCCTTGAGGCCTTCACGAAATATGAGCCAGTTAGTGTGCATTTCTAGTGGTAAGGCTGCGTCCCAGTCCAGCTTAAGTGTCCACAGCTTTTGTATGAATAATTTTGCAGTCACTGTAACAGTATTTACCAATCCGAGGGGATCAAAAATGTGAGCAGTGTCCGATAATACTGATCGTTTTGTAACCCTTTTACTGTCACTCCATGTTGTGTTTATGGAAAACACATCAGATTTCGGAAGCCAAGTTAAACCGAGAGTCTTTATGTGGCCTTCAGTTGCTTCAGTGAAGTCCAGTTGTAGCTCGATATCTTCTGCCGGAATTCCGTGCAGTAATTGCGGGTGGTTCGCGCACCATTTTCGGAGGTTGAAACCTCCTGATTGAAGAAGTTCTTTTAGCTGCCTTTGAATTTCCTTTGAACCAGTCATCACGTCATCAACATAAAAATCTCTTCTGAGAGTTTCCGATCCTAGTGGGAATCTTGCCTTTTCTGCTTCCGCTAGGGATTCTAAGCACTTTGTTGCTAGGAAAGGAGCAGCTGTCGTCCCGTATGTCACAGTTCGAAGTTTGTAATAATTTACGGGTTTATTTGGATCTTCCCTCCATAAAATGAGCTGGTACATTTGATCTTTATCATCTAAGCAAACTTGCCGATACATTTTCTCTATATCGGCAGAGAAAATGAATCTCGGTAGCCTGAATCGTAACAGAATGGAGAACAATTCGTCCTGGATAGTAGGCCCCTTGTATAAGATGTCGTTGAGTGAAATGTTTGATGACGTTTTCGCAGATGCGTCGAATACTACTCGGAGCTTCGTGGTACTGCTATCCGGTTTTTTGACGCAATGATGGGGTAAGAAATAGCGTGGCTTCCTTATTTCAAGAGGATCGACTTGGTTCATGTGGCCTAGCCTGATATATTCCCGAATAAAGTCAATATACTGTGCCTTGAGGATAGGTTGCCTGCCAAGTTTCCGCTCCAATGATAGGAATCTGTTAAGTGCAACGGTTTTTGATTCCCCCAATGCCTTGGGATTCTGTGAGAAGGGCAGCCTTACTATGAACCTTCCATCTTGGGTTCTCTTCATATTTTGATTAAAATGATTTACGCATCGCTGTTCTGAAATTGTTATGTTGCTTTCTTCATATGCTGAATCAACTTCTTCCAACTTCCAGAATTTTTCTATTTGTTGTTCAGTCCTTTCATCCTCGCTACAAATGCCACATGTTAATGTATTTGGTGATTCTGCGTCAACCTTGCCAGATACCACCCATCCAAACACTGTATTCTGTAGGGTTGGTAAGTTGTCTGCCAACCTTATTTGACCAATTGACATGATTTGACAATATATTTCTGCTCCGATCAGAAAATCGACTCGACTTGGTTGGTGGAACTGCGGATCGGCCAATGTCACATTGCAGGGAATCGGCCAATCTGTAGTGTCTACTAATTGCGTTGGTTGATGAGAGGTGATCCTGGGTAAAACAAAGGCTTCCAGTCTGCTAGAAAACCCATTTGCTCTTGACTGTAATAGAACATTGACTCGTTTTTGTGTGTGTTGCTTGCTTTGTCCAACACCTTGAATTTGCATGAGCTCAGGCGTTTCGTTTAATCCAAGCTCTTTAACCAATTTCTCTGTCACGAAATTTAGCTGCGATCCGGAGTCGAGAATGGCTCTACACTCCACGGTTTTGCCCTCATGATTAACGAGTTTGATAAGTACAGTGCCCAAGATGACGTAACCTCTCTTTTGGCGAGTACCGTGTATTGACAGTGTGGTTGCATTCTCTTTCAATATATGCACATTCTCTTGAGGCGAATTGACGACTGCTTCTTTGACCTTCAATTGGGTATTTGTGTATGATGGCTGACTCTTCTTAGGAACTGGAGTTGACACCTTCTCTAGGTGCACCAAAGTGTTATGCATTTTTGAGCACTTAGAACATCCTCTTGAGGTACATTGCGATGCACAATGTCCAGGCTTGAGACAGTTCGTGCACAAGTTTGTCTTTCTAAGGAAGGTCAGTCGACGGTATGGCTGTATTCGTAGAAATTCTTGACACGCGAACAGCGGATGATTCCCCTTACAAAGCATACATTGTTGAGTAACCTTGGCGATTGAAGTAAGTGATTTAGCTGAAAGCCTCCCTTGATACTTTTCGGGGCCTCTGGCTTTGCTTCCCAAAGCCTCTAATGATTGAAAACGAGTTTCCAAAAAATCTAGAAACTCCTTTATGGGCTGCAGCTTTTTAGGATGGGACAATGACTGCTCATACAATCCATGAGTGGTTTTATCCAACTTTCTGGTTAACAGATAAAACAGCAAAGGATCCCAATTGGTGGTATTGATTCCAAGGTTTTCTAGTCCCAACAGGCATTCTTGAGTGGTGTCATGAAGTGATTTGATTGCAGCTGAACTTTCGGACATTATGTTCTGTTGAGATAGTAGCTTATTCAATAATGCCGTGACTAATAGCCTATGGTTGTCATACCGGTCTTTTAACATTGTCCAGGCAGCGACGTAATTCTCATCAGACAAGCTTAGATGGCGAACAAGTTTTTCAGCTTCCCCGGTTAAGTGTGATTTCAAATACCACATTTTTTGACAAGCCCCTATGGCTTGATTATGGACCATTTGATTAAAGAGGTCATTGAATTGCCGCCATTTTAAATAGTCCCCATCGAAATTGGGCAAGGTTATCTTTGGTAGCTTCATTATTGAACTAGATAACGTCGCGGTATTCGAAATAGCCGGGGATAACATGGATAACTTTTCTGAAAGTTGTATTAGAGTTTCTTGTACAAGTTCCTCCAAGTTAAAGTAATCAGCAGAATTAAAACCGTGACTAGTTGGATCATCGGTAAGCTCGCAAATACTTTGATGAAACGTCTCAATTTGATTCCAATAGCGCGTAATAGTTGATGTTTTTGCTTCGCATGCCTGCTTCGAGATGTGCTGATTATCCTCGCTGAGCCTTGTCAAAAGTCGACGCAGAGATTCGATTATTGCTTTCTGCTTCCTTACCATCTTGTCTACCTCTTCTGCTGCATTAATATTATTTTGAGATGGTTGAGATTCAGCATTGTTCTCTTCCCCTGTTTTGTGCACCTCCGTGGCTTGTGTACTGCCACCAGATTCTGGCCATTCCTCTAATCGTTCCACTATTTTTCTTAAGAACGTTAGATATTGTACTTGAACCTTCTCAAAGTAATTTTTAGGGAAGTAGAGATTATCCTTGTTCTCAGCTTGCAATTCGCTGAGTTGATTGTCGTTCTTGACAAACTGGGTCCATTGCTCGTCAAGATTACGCTTATACTTGTTTGTGACTTCAGGAGTTCTACGAGCTATCTTTTCTTTGTCGAAGTTTTTGAAAAGCTGCTGAATGGCTTTTCCTATGCTACCTTGGGTTGCTACTAATTTATCTATTGTAGTAGCTTCTTCATGAAGTTCGGGATAATTTCTCCTTAAATTGATTCGAATACCTTTCGAAAATTACTCTTA
>CAWUPM010000290.1:0-26847 GCA_963924295.1 Dioctria rufipes
GTTAAAAATATTTGCGACAGTAAAAAATTATTTTTTGAAAAATTTACTGTAGAAAAGGCAATCCTCGGCGTATTTAAAATTTGCGACAGTAAAAAATTATTTTTTGAAAAATTTACTATAGAAAAGGCCATCCTCGGCGTATTTAAAATTTGCGACAGTAAAAAATTATTTTTTGAAAAATTTACTATAGAAAAGGCAATCCTCGGCGTATTTAAAACTTACAACAGTAAAAAAATTATTTTTTGAAAAATTTACTATGGAAAAGGCAATCCTCGGCGTATTTAAAATTTGCGACAGTAAAAAATTATTTTTTGAAAAATTTACTATAGAAAAGGCAATCCTCGGCGTATTTAAAATTAGCGACAGTAAAAAATTATTTTTTGAAAAATTTACTATAGAAAATGCAATCCTCGGCGTATTTAAAATTTGCTACAATAAAAAATTATTTTTTTAAAAATTTACTATAGAAAAGGCAATCCTCGGCGTATTTAAAATTTGCGACAGTAAAAAATTATTTTTTGAAAAATTTACTATAGAAAAGGCAATATTCGGCGTATTTAAAATTTGCGACAGTAAAAAATAATTTTTTGAAAAATTTACTATAGAAAATGCAATCCTCGGCGTATTTAAAATTTGCGACAATAAAAAATTATTTTTTGAAAAATTTACTATAGAAAAGGCAATCCTCGGCGTATTTAAAATTTGCGACAGTAAAAAATTATTTTTTGAAAAATTTACTATAGAAAAGGCAATCTTCGGCGTATTTAAAATTTGCGACAGCAAAAAATTATTTTTTGAAAAATTTACTATGGAAAAGGCAATCCTCGGCGTATTTAAAATTTGCGACAGTAAAAAATTATTTTTTGAAAAATTTACTATAGAAAAGGCAATCCTCGGCGTATTTAAAATTTGCGACGGTAAAAAATTATTTTTTGAAAAATTTACTATAGAAAAGGCAATCCTCGGCGTATTCAAAATTTGCGACAGTAAAAAATTATTTTTTGAAAAATTTACTATAGAAAAGGCAATCCTCGGCGTGTTTAAAATTTGCGACAGTAAAAAATTATTTTTTGAAAAATTTACTATAGAAAAGGCAATCCTCGGCGTATTTAAAATTTGCGACAGTAAAAAATAATTTTTTGAAAAATTTACTATAGAAAAGGCAATCCTCGGCGTATTTAAAATTTGCGACAGTAAAAAATTATTTTTTGAAAAATTTACTATAGAAAAGGCAATCCTCGGCGTATTTAAAATTTGCGACAGTAAAAAATTATTTTTTGAAAAATTTACTATAGAAAATGCAATCCTCGGCGTATTTAAAATTTGCGACAGTAAAAAATTATTTTTTGATAAATTTACTATAGAAAAGGCAATCCTCGGCGTATTTAAAATTTGCGACAGTAAAAAATTATTTTTTGAAAAATTTACTATAGAAAAGGCAATCCTCGGCGTATTTAAAATTTGCGACAGTAAAAAATTATTTTTTGAAAAATTTACTATAGAAAATGCAATCCTCGGCGTATTTAAAATTTGCGACAGTAAAAAATTATTTTTTGAAAAATTTACTATAGAAAAGGCAATCCTCGGCGTATTTAAAATTTGCGACGGTAAAAAATTATTTTTTGAAAAATTTACTATAGAAAAGGCAATCCTCGGCGTATTTAAAATTTGCGACAGTAAAAAATTATTTTTTGAAAAATTTACTATAGAAAAGGCAATCCTCGGCGTATTTAAAATTAGCGACAGTAAAAAATTATTTTTTGAAAAATTTACTATAGAAAATGCAATCCTCGGCGTATTTAAAATTTGCGACAGTAAAAAATTATTTTTTGAAAAATTTACTATAGAAAAGGCAATCCTCGGCGTATTTAAAATTTGCGATAGTAAAAAATTATTTTTTTGAAAAATTTACTATAGAAAATGCAATCCTCGGCGTATTTAAAATTTGCGACAGTAAAAAATTATTTTTTGAAAAATTTACTATAGAAAAGGCAATCCTCGGCGTATTTAAAATTTGCGACAGTAAAAAATTATTTTTTGAAAAATACTATAGAAAAGGCAATCCTCGGCGTATTTAAAATTTGCGACAGTAAAAAATTATTTTTTGAAAAATTTACTATAGAAAAGGCAATCCTCGGCGTATTTAAAATTTGCGACAGTAAAAAATTATTTTTTGAAAAATTTACTATGGAAAAGGCAATCCTCGGCGTATTTAAAATTTGCGACAGTAAGAAATTATGTTTTGAAAAATTTACTATAGAAAAGGCAATCCTCGGCGTATTTAAAATTTCCGACAGTAAAAAATTATTTTTTGAAAAATTTCCTATAGAAAAAGCAATCCTCGGCGTATTTAAAATTTGCGACAGTAAAAAATTATTTTTTGAAAAATTTACTATAGAAAAGGCAATCCTCGGCGTATTTAAAATTTGCGACAGTAAAAAATTATTTTTTGAAAAATTTACTATAGAAAAGGCAATCCTCGGCGTATTTAAAATTTGCGACAGTAAAAAATTATTTTTTGAAAGATTTACTATAGAAAAGGCAATCCTCGGAGTATTTAAAATTTGCGACAGTAAAAAATTATTTTTTGAAAAATTTACTGTAGAAAAGGCAATACTCGGCGTATTTAAAATTTGCGACAGTAAAAAAATTATTTTTTGAAAAATTTACTATAGAAAATGCAATCCTCGGCGTATTTAAAATTTGCGACAGTAAAAAATTATTTTTTGAAAAATTTACTATAGAAAAGGCAATCCTCGGCGTATTTAAAATTTGCGACAGTAAAAAATTATTTTGTGAAAAATTTACTATAGAAAAGGCAAACATCGGCGTATTTAAAATTTGCGACAGTAAAAAATTATTTTTTGAAAAATTTACTATAGAAAAGGCAATCCTCGGCGTATTTAAAATTCGCAACAGTAAAAAATTATTTTTTGAAAAATTTAGTATGGAAAAGGCAAGCCTCGGCGTATTTAAAATTTGCGACCGTAAAAAATTATTTTTTGAAAAATTTACTATAGAAAAGGCAATCCTCGGCGTATTTAAAATTTGCGACAGTAAAAAATTATTTTTTGAAAAATTTACTATAGAAAAGGCAATCCACGGCGTATTTAAAATTTGCGACAGTAAAAAATTATTTTTTGAAAAATTTACTATAGAAAAGGCAATCCTCGGCGTATTTAAAATTTGCGACAGTAAAAAATTATTTTTTGAAAAATTTACTAGAAAAGGCAATCCTCGGCGTATTTAAAATTTGCGACAGTAAAAAATTATTTTTTGAAAAATTTACTATAGAAAAGGCAATCCTCGGCGTATTTAAAATTTGCGACAGTAAAAAATTATTTTTTGAAAAATTTACTATAGAAAAGGCGATCCTCGGCGTATTTAAAATTTGCGACAGTAAAAAATTATTTTTTGAAAGATTTACTATAGAAAAGGCAATCCTCGGCGTATTTAAAATTTGCGACAGTAAAAAATTATTTTTTGAAAAATTTACTGTAGAAAAGGCAATCCTCGGCGTATTTAAAATTTGCGACAGTAAAAAATTATTTTTTGAAAAATTTACTATAGAAAATGCAATCCTCGGCGTATTTAAAATTTGCGACAGTAAAAAATTATTTTTTGAAAAATTTACTATATAAAAGACAATCCTCGGCGTATTTAAAATTTGCGACAGTAAAAATTATTTTATAAAAAATTTACTATAGAAAAGGCAAACATCGGCGTATTTAAAATTTGCGACAGTAAAAAATTATTTTTTGAAAAATTTACTATAGAAAAGGCAATCCTCGGCGTATTTAAAATTTGCAACAGTAAAAAATTATTTTTTGAAAAATTTACTATGGAAAAGGCAAGCCTCGGCGTATTTAAAATTTGCGACCGTAAAAAATTATTTTTTGAAAAATTTACTATAGAAAAGGCAATCCTCGGCGTATTTAAAATTTGCGACAGTAAAAAATTATTTTTTGAAAAATTTACTATAGAAAATGCAATCCTCGGCGTATTTAAAATTTGCAACAGTAAAAAATTATTTTTTGAAAAATTACTATGGAAAAGGCAATCCTCGGCGTATTTAAAATTTGCGACCGTAAAAAATTATTTTTTGAAAAATTTACTATAGAAAAGGCAATCCTCGGCGTATTTAAAATTTGCGACAGTAAAAAATAATTTTTTGAAAAATTTACTATAGAAAAGGCAATCCTCGGCATATTTAAAATTTGCGACAGTAAAAAATTATTTTTTGAAAAATTTACTATAGAAAAGGCAATCCTCGGCGTATTTAAAATTTGCGACAGTAAAAAATTATTTTTTGAAAAATTTACTATAGAAAAGGCAATCTTCGGCGTATTTAAAATTTGCGACAGCAAAAAATTATTTTTTGAAAAATTTACTATGGAAAAGGCAATCCTCGGCGTATTTAAAACTTGCGACAGTAAAAAATTATTTTTTGAAAAATTTACTATAGAAAAGGCAATCCTATTCGTATTTAAAATTTGCGACAGTAAAAAATTATTTTTTGAAAAATTTACTATAGAAAAGGCAATCCTCGGCGTATTTAAAATTTGCGACAGTAAAAAATTATTTTTTGAAAAGTTTACTATGGAAAAGGCAATCCTCGGCGTATTTAAAATGTGCGACAGCAAAAAATTATTTTTTGAAAAATTTACTATAGAAAAGGCAAACCTCGGCGTATTTAAAATTTGCGACAATAAATAATTATTTTTTGAAAAATTTACTATAGAAAAGGCAATCCTCGGCGTATTTAAAATTTGCGACAGTAAAAAATTATTTTTTGAAAAATTTACTATAGAAAAGGCAATCTTCGGCGTATTTAAAATTTGCGACAGTAAAAAATTAGTTTTTGAAAAATTTACTATAGAAAAGGCAATCCTCGGCGTATTTAAAATTTGCGACAGTAAAAAATTATTTTTTGAAAAATTTACTATAGAAAAGGCAAACCTCGGCGTATTTAAAATTTGCGACAGTAAAAAATTATTTTTTGAAAAATTTACTATAGAAAATGCAATCCTCGGCGTATTTAAAATTTGCGACAACAAAAAATTATTTTTTGAAAAATTTACTATAGAAAAGGCAATCCTCGGCGTATTTAAAACTTGCGACAGTAAAAAATTATTTTTTGAAAAATTTACTATAGAAAAGGCAATCTTCGGCGTATTTAAAATTTGCGACAGCAAAAAATTATTTTTTGAAAAATTTACTATGGAAAAGGCAATCCTCGGCGTATTTAAAATTTGCGACAGTAAAAAATAATTTTTTGAAAAATTTACTATAGAAAAGGCAATCCTCGGCATATTTAAAATTTGCGACAGTAAAAAATTATTTTTTGAAAAATTTACTATAGAAAAGGCAATCCTCGGCGTATTTAAATTTAGCGACAGTAAAAAATTATTTTTTGAAAAATTTACTATAGAAAATGCAATCCTCGGCGTATTTAAAATTTGCGACAATAAAAAATTATTTTTTGAAAAATTTACTATAGAAAAGGCAATCCTCGGCGTATTTAAAATTTGCGACAGTAAAAAATTATTTTTTGAAAAATTTACTATAGAAAAGGCAATCTTCGGCGTATTTAAAATTTGCGACAGCAAAAAATTATTTTTTGAAAAATTTACTATGGAAAAGGCAATCCTCGGCGTATTTAAAACTTGCGACAGTAAAAAATTATTTTTTGAAAAATTTACTATAGAAAAGGCAATCCTATTCGTATTTAAAATTTGCGACAGTAAAAAATTATTTTTTGAAAAATTTACTATAGAAAAGGCAATCCTCGGCGTATTTAAAATTTGCGACAGTAAAAAATTATTTTTTGAAAAGTTTACTATGGAAAAGGCAATCCTCGGCGTATTTAAAATGTGCGACAGCAAAAAATTATTTTTTGAAAAATTTACTATAGAAAAGGCAAACCTCGGCGTATTTAAAATTTGCGACAATAAATAATTATTTTTTGAAAAATTTACTATAGAAAAGGCAATCCTCGGCGTATTTAAAATTTGCGACAGTAAAAAATTATTTTTTGAAAAATTTACTATAGAAAAGGCAATCTTCGGCGTATTTAAAATTTGCGACAGTAAAAAATTATTTTTTGAAAAATTTACTATAGAAAAGGCAATCCTCGGCGTATTTAAAATTTGCGACAGTAAAAAATTATTTTTTGAAAAATTTACTATAGAAAAGGCAAACCTCGGCGTATTTAAAATTTGCGACAGTAAAAAATTATTTTTTGAAAAATTTACTATAGAAAATGCAATCCTCGGCGTATTTAAAATTTGCGACAACAAAAAATTATTTTTTGAAAAATTTACTATAGAAAAGGCAATCCTCGGCGTATTTAAAATTTGCGACAGTAAAAAATTATTTTTTGAAAAATTTACTATAGAAAAGGCAATCTTCGGCGTATTTAAAATTTGCGACAGCAAAAAATTATTTTTTGAAAAATTTACTATGGAAAAGGCAATCCTCGGCGTATTTAAAATTTGCGACAGTAAAAAATTATTTTTTGAAAAATTTACTATAGAAAAGGCAATCCTCGGCGTATTTAAAATTTGCGACAGTAAAAAATTATTTTTTGAAACATTTACTATAGAAAAGGCCATCCTCGGCGTATTTAAAATTTGCGACAGTAAAAAATAATTTTTTGAAAAATTTACTATAGAAAAGGCAATCCTCGGCGTATTTAAAATTTGCGACTGTAAAATATTATTTTTTGACAAATTCACTATAGAAAAGGCAATCCTCGGCGTATTTAAAATTTGCGAGAGTAAAAAATTATTTTTTGAAAAATTTACTACAGAAAAGACAATCCGCGGCGTATTTAAAATTTGCGACAACAAAAAATTATTTTTTGAAAAATTTACTATAGAAAAGGCAATCATCGGCGTATTTAAAATTTGCGACAGTAAAAAATTATTTTTTGAAAAATTTACTATAGAAAAGGCAATCTTCGGCGTATTTAAAATTTGCGACAGCAAAAAATTATTTTTTGAAAAATTTAATATGGAAAAGGCAATCCTCGGCGTATTTAAAATTTGCGACAGTAAAAAATTATTTTTTGAAAAATTTACTATAGAAAAGGCAATCCTCGGCGTATTTAAAATTTGCGACAGTAAAAAATTATTTTTTGAAACATTTACTATGGAAAAGGCCATCCTCGGCGTATTTAAAATTTGCAACAGTAAAAAATTATTTTTTGAAAAATTTACTATGGAAAAGGCAATCCTCGGCGTATTTAAAATTTGCGACCGTAAAAAATTATTTTTTGAAAAATTTACTATAGAAAAGGCAATCCTCGGCGTATTTAAAATTTGCGACAGTAAAAAATAATTTTTTGAAAAATTTACTATAGAAAAGGCAATCCTCGGCATATTTAAAATTTGCGACAGTAAAAAATTATTTTTTGAAAAATTTACTATAGAAAAGGCAATCCTCGGCGTATTTAAATTTAGCGACAGTAAAAAATTATTTTTTGAAAAATTTACTATAGAAAATGCAATCCTCGGCGTATTTAAAATTTGCGACAATAAAAAATTATTTTTTGAAAAATTTACTATAGAAAAGGCAATCCTCGGCGTATTTAAAATTTGCGACAGTAAAAAATTATTTTTTGAAAAATTTACTATAGAAAAGGCAATCTTCGGCGTATTTAAAATTTGCGACAGCAAAAAATTATTTTTTGAAAAATTTACTATGGAAAAGGCAATCCTCGGCGTATTTAAAACTTGCGACAGTAAAAAATTATTTTTTGAAAAATTTACTATAGAAAAGGCAATCCTATTCGTATTTAAAATTTGCGACAGTAAAAAATTATTTTTCGAAAAATTTACTATAGAAAAGGCAATCCTCGGCGTATTTAAAATTTGCGACAGTAAAAAATTATTTTTTGAAAAGTTTACTATGGAAAAGGCAATCCTCGGCGTATTTAAAATGTGCGACAGCAAAAAATTATTTTTTGAAAAATTTACTATAGAAAAGGCAAACCTCGGCGTATTTAAAATTTGCGACAATAAATAATTATTTTTTGAAAAATTTACTATAGAAAAGGCAATCCTCGGCGTATTTAAAATTTGCGACAGTAAAAAATTATTTTTTGAAAAATTTACTATAGAAAAGGCAATCTTCGGCGTATTTAAAATTTGCGACAGTAAAAAATTATTTTTTGAAAAATTTACTATAGAAAAGGCAATCCTCGGCGTATTTAAAATTTGCGACAGTAAAAAATTATTTTTTGAAAAATTTACTATAGAAAAGGCAAACCTCGGCGTATTTAAAATTTGCGACAGTAAAAAATTATTTTTTGAAAAATTTACTATAGAAAATGCAATCCTCGGCGTATTTAAAATTTGCGACAACAAAAAATTATTTTTTGAAAAATTTACTATAGAAAAGGCAATCCTCGGCGTATTTAAAATTTGCGACAGTAAAAAATTATTTTTTGAAAAATTTACTATAGAAAAGGCAATCTTCGGCGTATTTAAAATTTGCGACAGCAAAAAATTATTTTTTGAAAAATTTACTATGGAAAAGGCAATCCTCGGCGTATTTAAAATTTGCGACAGTAAAAAATAATTTTTTGAAAAATTTACTATAGAAAAGGCAATCCTCGGCATATTTAAAATTTGCGACAGTAAAAAATTATTTTTTGAAAAATTTACTATAGAAAAGGCAATCCTCGGCGTATTTAAATTTAGCGACAGTAAAAAATTATTTTTTGAAAAATTTACTATAGAAAATGCAATCCTCGGCGTATTTAAAATTTGCGACAATAAAAAATTATTTTTTGAAAAATTTACTATAGAAAAGGCAATCCTCGGCGTATTTAAAATTTGCGACAGTAAAAAATTATTTTTTGAAAAATTTACTATAGAAAAGGCAATCTTCGGCGTATTTAAAATTTGCGACAGCAAAAAATTATTTTTTGAAAAATTTACTATGGAAAAGGCAATCCTCGGCGTATTTAAAACTTGCGACAGTAAAAAATTATTTTTTGAAAAATTTACTATAGAAAAGGCAATCCTATTCGTATTTAAAATTTGCGACAGTAAAAAATTATTTTTTGAAAAATTTACTATAGAAAAGGCAATCCTCGGCGTATTTAAAATTTGCGACAGTAAAAAATTATTTTTTGAAAAGTTTACTATGGAAAAGGCAATCCTCGGCGTATTTAAAATGTGCGACAGCAAAAAATTATTTTTTGAAAAATTTACTATAGAAAAGGCAAACCTCGGCGTATTTAAAATTTGCGACAATAAATAATTATTTTTTGAAAAATTTACTATAGAAAAGGCAATCCTCGGCGTATTTAAAATTTGCGACAGTAAAAAATTATTTTTTGAAAAATTTACTATAGAAAAGGCAATCTTCGGCGTATTTAAAATTTGCGACAGTAAAAAATTATTTTTTGAAAAATTTACTATAGAAAAGGCAATCCTCGGCGTATTTAAAATTTGCGACAGTAAAAAATTATTTTTTGAAAAATTTACTATAGAAAAGGCAAACCTCGGCGTATTTAAAATTTGCGACAGTAAAAAATTATTTTTTGAAAAATTTACTATAGAAAATGCAATCCTCGGCGTATTTAAAATTTGCGACAACAAAAAATTATTTTTTGAAAAATTTACTATAGAAAAGGCAATCCTCGGCGTATTTAAAATTTGCGACAGTAAAAAATTATTTTTTGAAAAATTTACTATAGAAAAGGCAATCTTCGGCGTATTTAAAATTTGCGACAGCAAAAAATTATTTTTTGAAAAATTTACTATGGAAAAGGCAATCCTCGGCGTATTTAAAATTTGCGACAGTAAAAAATTATTTTTTGAAAAATTTACTATAGAAAAGGCAATCCTCGGCGTATTTAAAATTTGCGACAGTAAAAAATTATTTTTTGAAACATTTACTATAGAAAAGGCCATCCTCGGCGTATTTAAAATTTGCGACAGTAAAAAATAATTTTTTGAAAAATTTACTATAGAAAAGGCAATCCTCGGCGTATTTAAAATTTGCGACTGTAAAATATTATTTTTTGACAAATTCACTATAGAAAAGGCAATCCTCGGCGTATTTAAAATTTGCGAGAGTAAAAAATTATTTTTTGAAAAATTTACTACAGAAAAGACAATCCGCGGCGTATTTAAAATTTGCGACAACAAAAAATTATTTTTTGAAAAATTTACTATAGAAAAGGCAATCATCGGCGTATTTAAAATTTGCGACAGTAAAAAATTATTTTTTGAAAAATTTACTATAGAAAAGGCAATCTTCGGCGTATTTAAAATTTGCGACAGCAAAAAATTATTTTTTGAAAAATTTAATATGGAAAAGGCAATCCTCGGCGTATTTAAAATTTGCGACAGTAAAAAATTATTTTTTGAAAAATTTACTATAGAAAAGGCAATCCTCGGCGTATTTAAAATTTGCGACAGTAAAAAATTATTTTTTGAAACATTTACTATGGAAAAGGCCATCCTCGGCGTATTTAAAATTTGCGACAGTAAAAAATTATTTTTTGACAAATTCACTATAGAAAAGGCAATCCTCAGCGTATTTAAAATTTGCGAGAGTAAAAAATTATTTTTTGAAAAATTTACTATAGAAAAGGCAATCTTCGGCGTATTTAAAATTTGCGACAGCAAAAAATTATTTTTTGAAAAATTTACTATGGAAAAGGCAATCCTCGGCGTATTTAAAATTTGCGACAGTAAAAAATTATTTTTTGAAAAATTTACTATAGAAAAGGCAATCCTCGGCGTATTTAAAATTTGCGACAGTAAAAAATTATTTTTTGAAAAATTTACTATAGAAAAGGCAATCCTCGGCGTATTTAAAATTTGCGACAGTAAAAAATTATTTTTTGAGAAATTTACTATGGAAAAGGCAATCCTCGGCGTATTTAAAATTTGCGACAGTAAAAATTATTTTTTGAAAAATTTACTATAGAAAAGGCAATCCTCGGCGTATTTAAAATTTGCGACAGTAAAAAATTATTTTTTGAAAAAATTACTATAGAAAATGCAATACTCGGCGTATTTAAAATTTGGGACAATAAAAAATTATTTTTTGAAAAATTTACTATAGAAAAGGCAATCCTCGGCGTATTTAAAATTTGCGACAGTAAAAAATTATTTTTTGAAAATTTTACTATAGAAAACGCAATCCTCGGCGTATTTAAAATTTGCGACAGTAAAAAATTATTTTTAGAAAAATTTACTATAGAAAAGGAAATCCTCGGCGTATTTAAAATTTGCGACCGTAAAAAATTATTTTTTGAAAAATTTACTATAGAAAAGGCAATCCTCGGCGTATTTAAAATTTGCGACAGTAAAAAATTATTTTTTGAAAAATTTACTATAGAAAAGGCAATCCTCGGCGTATTTAAAATTTGCGACAGTAAAAAATTATTTTTTGAAAAATTTACTATAGAAAAGGCAATCCTCGGCGTATTTAAAATTTGCGACAGTAAAAAATTATTTTTTGAAAAATTTACTGTAGAAAAGGCAATCCTCGGCGTATTTAAAATTTGCGACAGTAAAAAATTATTTTTTGAAAAATTTACTATAGAAAAGGCAATCCTCGGCGTATTTAAAATTTGCGACAGTAAAAAATTATTTTTTGAAAAATTTACTATAGAAAATGCAATCCTCGGCGTATTTAAAATTTGCAACAGTAAAAAATTATTTTTTGAAAAATTTACTATGGAAAAGGCAATCCTCGGCGTATTTAAAATTTGCGACCGTAAAAAATTATTTTTTGAAAAATTTACTATAGAAAAGGCAATCCTCGGCGTATTTAAAATTTGCGACAGTAAAAAATAATTTTTTGAAAAATTTACTATAGAAAAGGCAATCCTCGGCATATTTAAAATTTGCGACAGTAAAAAATTATTTTTTGAAAAATTTACTATAGAAAAGGCAATCCTCGGCGTATTTAAATTTAGCGACAGTAAAAAATTATTTTTTGAAAAATTTACTATAGAAAATGCAATCCTCGGCGTATTTAAAATTTGCGACAATAAAAAATTATTTTTTGAAAAATTTACTATAGAAAAGGCAATCCTCGGCGTATTTAAAATTTGCGACAGTAAAAAATTATTTTTTGAAAAATTTACTATAGAAAAGGCAATCCTCGGCATATTTAAAATTTGCGGCAGTAAAAAATTATTTTTTGAAAAATTTACTGTAGAAAAGGCAATCCTCGGCGTATTTAAAATTTGCGACAGTAAAAAATTATTTTTTGAAAAATTTACTATAGAAAAGGCAATCCTCGGCGTATTTAAAATTTGCGACAGTAAAAAATTATTTTTTGAAAAATTTACTATAGAAAATGCAATCCTCGGCGTATTTAAAATTTGCAACAGTAAAAAATTAATTTTTGAAAAATTTACTATGGAAAAGGCAATCCTCGGCGTATTTAAAATTTGCGACCGTAAAAAATTATTTTTTGAAAAATTTACTATAGAAAAGGCAATCCTCGGCGTATTTAAAATTTGCGACAGTAAAAAATAATTTTTAGAAAAATTTACTATAGAAAAGGCAATCCTCGGCATATTTAAAATTTGCAACAGTAAAAAATTATTTTTTGAAAAATTTACTATAGAAAAGGCAATCCTCGGCGTATTTAAATTTAGCGACAGTAAAAAATTATTTTTTGAAAAATTTACTATAGAAAATGCAATCCTCGGCGTATTTAAAATTTGCGACAATAACAAATTATTTTTTGAAAAATTTACTATAGAAAAGGCAATCCTCGGCGTATTTAAAATTTGCGACAGTAAAAAATTATTTTTTGAAAAATTTACTATAGAAAAGGCAATCTTTGGCGTATTTAAAATTTGCGACAGCAAAAAATTATTTTTTGAAAAATTTACTATGGAAAAGGCAATCCTCGGCGTATTTAAAACTTGCGACAGTAAAAAATTATTTTTTGAAAAATTTACTATAGAAAAAGCAATCCTATTCGTATTTAAAATTTGCGACAGTAAAAAATTATTTTTTGAAAAATTTACTATAGAAAAGGCAATCCTCGGCGTATTTAAAATTTGCGACAGTAAAAAATTATTTTTTGAAAAGTTTACTATGGAAAAGGCAATCCTCGGCGTATTTAAAATTTGCGACAGCAAAAAATTATTTTTTGAAAAATTTACTATAGAAAAGGCAAACCTCGGCGTATTTAAAATTTGCGACAATAAATAATTATTTTTTGAAAAATTTACTATAGAAAAGGCAATCCTCGGCGTATTTAAAATTTGCGACAGTAAAAAATTATTTTTTGAAAAATTTACTATAGAAAAGGCAATCTTCGGCGTATTTAAAATTTGCGACAGTAAAAAATTATTTTTTGAAAAATTTACTATAGAAAAGGCAATCCTCGGCGTATTTAAAATTTGCGACAGTAAAAAATTATTTTTTGAAAAATTTACTATAGAAAAGGCAAACCTCGGCGTATTTAAAATTTGCGACAGTAAAAAATTATTTTTTGAAAAATTTACTATAGAAAATGCAATCCTCGGCGTATTTAAAATTTGCGACAACAAAAAATTATTTTTTGAAAAATTTACTATAGAAAAGGCAATCCTCGGCGTATTTAAAATTTGCGACAGTAAAAAATTATTTTTTGAAAAATTTACTATAGAAAAGGCAATCTTCGGCGTATTTAAAATTTGCGACAACAAAAAATTATTTTTTGAAAAATTTACTATGGAAAAGGCAATCCTCGGCGTATTTAAAATTTGCGACAGTAAAAAATTATTTTTTGAAAAATTTACTATAGAAAAGGCAATCCTCGGCGTATTTAAAATTTGCGACAGTAAAAAATTATTTTTTGAAACATTTACTATAGAAAAGGCCATCCTCGGCGTATTTAAAATTTGCGACAGTAAAAAATTATTTTTTGAAAAATTTACTATAGAAAAGGCAAACCTCGGCGTATTTAAAATTTGCGACAGTAAAAAATTATTTTTTGAAAAATTTACTATAGAAAATGCAATCCTCGGCGTATTTAAAATTTGCGACAACAAAAAATTATTTTTTGAAAAATTTACTATAGAAAAGGCAATCCTCGGCGTATTTAAAATTTGCGACAGTAAAAAATAATTTTTTGAAAAATTTACTATAGAAAAGGCAATCCTCGGCATATTTAAAATTTGCGACAGTAAAAAATTATTTTTTGAAAAGTTTACTATGGAAAAGGCAATCCTCGGCGTATTTAAAATTTGCGACAGCAAAAAATTATTTTTTGAAAAATTTACTATAGAAAAGGCAAACCTCGGCGTATTTAAAATTTGCGACAATAAATAATTATTTTTTGAAAAATTTACTATAGAAAAGGCAATCCTCGGCGTATTTAAAATTTGCGACAGTAAAAAATTATTTTTTGAAAAATTTACTATAGAAAAGGCAATCTTCGGCGTATTTAAAATTTGCGACAGTAAAAAATTATTTTTTGAAAAATTTACTATAGAAAAGGCAATCCTCGGCGTATTTAAAATTTGCGACAGTAAAAAATTATTTTTTGAAAAATTTACTATAGAAAAGGCAAACCTCGGCGTATTTAAAATTTGCGACAGTAAAAAATTATTTTTTGAAAAATTTACTATAGAAAATGCAATCCTCGGCGTATTTAAAATTTGCGACAACAAAAAATTATTTTTTGAAAAATTTACTATAGAAAAGGCAATCCTCGGCGTATTTAAAATTTGCGACAGTAAAAAATTATTTTTTGAAAAATTTACTATAGAAAAGGCAATCTTCGGCGTATTTAAAATTTGCGACAACAAAAAATTATTTTTTGAAAAATTTACTATGGAAAAGGCAATCCTCGGCGTATTTAAAATTTGCGACAGTAAAAAATTATTTTTTGAAAAATTTACTATAGAAAAGGCAATCCTCGGCGTATTTAAAATTTGCGACAGTAAAAAATTATTTTTTGAAAAATTTACTATAGAAAAGGCAAACCTCGGCGTATTTAAAATTTGCGACAGTAAAAAATTATTTTTTGAAAAATTTACTATAGAAAATGCAATCCTCGGCGTATTTAAAATTTGCGACAACAAAAAATTATTTTTTGAAAAATTTACTATAGAAAAGGCAATCCTCGGCGTATTTAAAATTTGCGACAGTAAAAAATTATTTTTTGAAAAATTTACTATAGAAAAGGCAATCTTCGGCGTATTTAAAATTTGCGACAACAAAAAATTATTTTTTGAAAAATTTACTATGGAAAAGGCAATCCTCGGCGTATTTAAAATTTGCGACAGTAAAAAATTATTTTTTGAAAAATTTACTATAGAAAAGGCAATCCTCGGCGTATTTAAAATTTGCGACAGTAAAAAATTATTTTTTGAAAAATTTACTATAGAAAAGGCAAACATCGGCGTATTTAAAATTTGCGACAGTAAAAAATTATTTTTTGAAAAATTTACTATAGAAAAGGCAATCCTCGGCGTATTTAAAATTTGCAACAGTAAAAAATTATTTTTTGAAAAATTTACTATGGAAAAGGCAAGCCTCGGCGTATTTAAAATTTGCGACCGTAAAAAATTATTTTTTGAAAAATTTACTATAGAAAAGGCAATCCTCGGCGTATTTAAAATTTGCGACAGTAAAAAATTATTTTTTGAAAAATTTACTATAGAAAATGCAATCCTCGGCGTATTTAAAATTTGCAACAGTAAAAAATTATTTTTTGAAAAATTACTATGGAAAAGGCAATCCTCGGCGTATTTAAAATTTGCGACCGTAAAAAATTATTTTTTGAAAAATTTACTATAGAAAAGGCAATCCTCGGCGTATTTAAAATTTGCGACAGTAAAAAATAATTTTTTGAAAAATTTACTATAGAAAAGGCAATCCTCGGCATATTTAAAATTTGCGACAGTAAAAAATTATTTTTTGAAAAATTTACTATAGAAAAGGCAATCCTCGGCGTATTTAAAATTTGCGACAGTAAAAAATTATTTTTTGAAAAATTTACTATAGAAAAGGCAATCTTCGGCGTATTTAAAATTTGCGACAGCAAAAAATTATTTTTTGAAAAATTTACTATGGAAAAGGCAATCCTCGGCGTATTTAAAACTTGCGACAGTAAAAAATTATTTTTTGAAAAATTTACTATAGAAAAGGCAATCCTATTCGTATTTAAAATTTGCGACAGTAAAAAATTATTTTTTGAAAAATTTACTATAGAAAAGGCAATCCTCGGCGTATTTAAAATTTGCGACAGTAAAAAATTATTTTTTGAAAAGTTTACTATGGAAAAGGCAATCCTCGGCGTATTTAAAATGTGCGACAGCAAAAAATTATTTTTTGAAAAATTTACTATAGAAAAGGCAAACCTCGGCGTATTTAAAATTTGCGACAATAAATAATTATTTTTTGAAAAATTTACTATAGAAAAGGCAATCCTCGGCGTATTTAAAATTTGCGACAGTAAAAAATTATTTTTTGAAAAATTTACTATAGAAAAGGCAATCTTCGGCGTATTTAAAATTTGCGACAGTAAAAAATTATTTTTTGAAAAATTTACTATAGAAAAGGCAATCCTCGGCGTATTTAAAATTTGCGACAGTAAAAAATTATTTTTTGAAAAATTTACTATAGAAAAGGCAAACCTCGGCGTATTTAAAATTTGCGACAGTAAAAAATTATTTTTTGAAAAATTTACTATAGAAAATGCAATCCTCGGCGTATTTAAAATTTGCGACAACAAAAAATTATTTTTTGAAAAATTTACTATAGAAAAGGCAATCCTCGGCGTATTTAAAACTTGCGACAGTAAAAAATTATTTTTTGAAAAATTTACTATAGAAAAGGCAATCTTCGGCGTATTTAAAATTTGCGACAGCAAAAAATTATTTTTTGAAAAATTTACTATGGAAAAGGCAATCCTCGGCGTATTTAAAATTTGCGACAGTAAAAAATAATTTTTTGAAAAATTTACTATAGAAAAGGCAATCCTCGGCATATTTAAAATTTGCGACAGTAAAAAATTATTTTTTGAAAAATTTACTATAGAAAAGGCAATCCTCGGCGTATTTAAATTTAGCGACAGTAAAAAATTATTTTTTGAAAAATTTACTATAGAAAATGCAATCCTCGGCGTATTTAAAATTTGCGACAATAAAAAATTATTTTTTGAAAAATTTACTATAGAAAAGGCAATCCTCGGCGTATTTAAAATTTGCGACAGTAAAAAATTATTTTTTGAAAAATTTACTATAGAAAAGGCAATCTTCGGCGTATTTAAAATTTGCGACAGCAAAAAATTATTTTTTGAAAAATTTACTATGGAAAAGGCAATCCTCGGCGTATTTAAAACTTGCGACAGTAAAAAATTATTTTTTGAAAAATTTACTATAGAAAAGGCAATCCTATTCGTATTTAAAATTTGCGACAGTAAAAAATTATTTTTTGAAAAATTTACTATAGAAAAGGCAATCCTCGGCGTATTTAAAATTTGCGACAGTAAAAAATTATTTTTTGAAAAGTTTACTATGGAAAAGGCAATCCTCGGCGTATTTAAAATGTGCGACAGCAAAAAATTATTTTTTGAAAAATTTACTATAGAAAAGGCAAACCTCGGCGTATTTAAAATTTGCGACAATAAATAATTATTTTTTGAAAAATTTACTATAGAAAAGGCAATCCTCGGCGTATTTAAAATTTGCGACAGTAAAAAATTATTTTTTGAAAAATTTACTATAGAAAAGGCAATCTTCGGCGTATTTAAAATTTGCGACAGTAAAAAATTATTTTTTGAAAAATTTACTATAGAAAAGGCAATCCTCGGCGTATTTAAAATTTGCGACAGTAAAAAATTATTTTTTGAAAAATTTACTATAGAAAAGGCAAACCTCGGCGTATTTAAAATTTGCGACAGTAAAAAATTATTTTTTGAAAAATTTACTATAGAAAATGCAATCCTCGGCGTATTTAAAATTTGCGACAACAAAAAATTATTTTTTGAAAAATTTACTATAGAAAAGGCAATCCTCGGCGTATTTAAAATTTGCGACAGTAAAAAATTATTTTTTGAAAAATTTACTATAGAAAAGGCAATCTTCGGCGTATTTAAAATTTGCGACAGCAAAAAATTATTTTTTGAAAAATTTACTATGGAAAAGGCAATCCTCGGCGTATTTAAAATTTGCGACAGTAAAAAATTATTTTTTGAAAAATTTACTATAGAAAAGGCAATCCTCGGCGTATTTAAAATTTGCGACAGTAAAAAATTATTTTTTGAAACATTTACTATAGAAAAGGCCATCCTCGGCGTATTTAAAATTTGCGACAGTAAAAAATAATTTTTTGAAAAATTTACTATAGAAAAGGCAATCCTCGGCGTATTTAAAATTTGCGACTGTAAAATATTATTTTTTGACAAATTCACTATAGAAAAGGCAATCCTCGGCGTATTTAAAATTTGCGAGAGTAAAAAATTATTTTTTGAAAAATTTACTACAGAAAAGACAATCCGCGGCGTATTTAAAATTTGCGACAACAAAAAATTATTTTTTGAAAAATTTACTATAGAAAAGGCAATCATCGGCGTATTTAAAATTTGCGACAGTAAAAAATTATTTTTTGAAAAATTTACTATAGAAAAGGCAATCTTCGGCGTATTTAAAATTTGCGACAGCAAAAAATTATTTTTTGAAAAATTTAATATGGAAAAGGCAATCCTCGGCGTATTTAAAATTTGCGACAGTAAAAAATTATTTTTTGAAAAATTTACTATAGAAAAGGCAATCCTCGGCGTATTTAAAATTTGCGACAGTAAAAAATTATTTTTTGAAACATTTACTATGGAAAAGGCCATCCTCGGCGTATTTAAAATTTGCAACAGTAAAAAATTATTTTTTGAAAAATTTACTATGGAAAAGGCAATCCTCGGCGTATTTAAAATTTGCGACCGTAAAAAATTATTTTTTGAAAAATTTACTATAGAAAAGGCAATCCTCGGCGTATTTAAAATTTGCGACAGTAAAAAATAATTTTTTGAAAAATTTACTATAGAAAAGGCAATCCTCGGCATATTTAAAATTTGCGACAGTAAAAAATTATTTTTTGAAAAATTTACTATAGAAAAGGCAATCCTCGGCGTATTTAAATTTAGCGACAGTAAAAAATTATTTTTTGAAAAATTTACTATAGAAAATGCAATCCTCGGCGTATTTAAAATTTGCGACAATAAAAAATTATTTTTTGAAAAATTTACTATAGAAAAGGCAATCCTCGGCGTATTTAAAATTTGCGACAGTAAAAAATTATTTTTTGAAAAATTTACTATAGAAAAGGCAATCTTCGGCGTATTTAAAATTTGCGACAGCAAAAAATTATTTTTTGAAAAATTTACTATGGAAAAGGCAATCCTCGGCGTATTTAAAACTTGCGACAGTAAAAAATTATTTTTTGAAAAATTTACTATAGAAAAGGCAATCCTATTCGTATTTAAAATTTGCGACAGTAAAAAATTATTTTTCGAAAAATTTACTATAGAAAAGGCAATCCTCGGCGTATTTAAAATTTGCGACAGTAAAAAATTATTTTTTGAAAAGTTTACTATGGAAAAGGCAATCCTCGGCGTATTTAAAATGTGCGACAGCAAAAAATTATTTTTTGAAAAATTTACTATAGAAAAGGCAAACCTCGGCGTATTTAAAATTTGCGACAATAAATAATTATTTTTTGAAAAATTTACTATAGAAAAGGCAATCCTCGGCGTATTTAAAATTTGCGACAGTAAAAAATTATTTTTTGAAAAATTTACTATAGAAAAGGCAATCTTCGGCGTATTTAAAATTTGCGACAGTAAAAAATTATTTTTTGAAAAATTTACTATAGAAAAGGCAATCCTCGGCGTATTTAAAATTTGCGACAGTAAAAAATTATTTTTTGAAAAATTTACTATAGAAAAGGCAAACCTCGGCGTATTTAAAATTTGCGACAGTAAAAAATTATTTTTTGAAAAATTTACTATAGAAAATGCAATCCTCGGCGTATTTAAAATTTGCGACAACAAAAAATTATTTTTTGAAAAATTTACTATAGAAAAGGCAATCCTCGGCGTATTTAAAATTTGCGACAGTAAAAAATTATTTTTTGAAAAATTTACTATAGAAAAGGCAATCTTCGGCGTATTTAAAATTTGCGACAGCAAAAAATTATTTTTTGAAAAATTTACTATGGAAAAGGCAATCCTCGGCGTATTTAAAATTTGCGACAGTAAAAAATAATTTTTTGAAAAATTTACTATAGAAAAGGCAATCCTCGGCATATTTAAAATTTGCGACAGTAAAAAATTATTTTTTGAAAAATTTACTATAGAAAAGGCAATCCTCGGCGTATTTAAATTTAGCGACAGTAAAAAATTATTTTTTGAAAAATTTACTATAGAAAATGCAATCCTCGGCGTATTTAAAATTTGCGACAATAAAAAATTATTTTTTGAAAAATTTACTATAGAAAAGGCAATCCTCGGCGTATTTAAAATTTGCGACAGTAAAAAATTATTTTTTGAAAAATTTACTATAGAAAAGGCAATCTTCGGCGTATTTAAAATTTGCGACAGCAAAAAATTATTTTTTGAAAAATTTACTATGGAAAAGGCAATCCTCGGCGTATTTAAAACTTGCGACAGTAAAAAATTATTTTTTGAAAAATTTACTATAGAAAAGGCAATCCTATTCGTATTTAAAATTTGCGACAGTAAAAAATTATTTTTGAAAAATTTACTATAGAAAAGGCAATCCTCGGCGTATTTAAAATTTGCGACAGTAAAAAATTATTTTTTGAAAAGTTTACTATGGAAAAGGCAATCCTCGGCGTATTTAAAATGTGCGACAGCAAAAAATTATTTTTTGAAAAATTTACTATAGAAAAGGCAAACCTCGGCGTATTTAAAATTTGCGACAATAAATAATTATTTTTTGAAAAATTTACTATAGAAAAGGCAATCCTCGGCGTATTTAAAATTTGCGACAGTAAAAAATTATTTTTTGAAAAATTTACTATAGAAAAGGCAATCTTCGGCGTATTTAAAATTTGCGACAGTAAAAAATTATTTTTTGAAAAATTTACTATAGAAAAGGCAATCCTCGGCGTATTTAAATTTGCGACAGTAAAAAATTATTTTTTGAAAAATTTACTATAGAAAAGGCAAACCTCGGCGTATTTAAAATTTGCGACAGTAAAAAATTATTTTTTGAAAAATTTACTATAGAAAATGCAATCCTCGGCGTATTTAAAATTTGCGACAACAAAAAATTATTTTTTGAAAAATTTACTATAGAAAAGGCAATCCTCGGCGTATTTAAAATTTGCGACAGTAAAAAATTATTTTTTGAAAAATTTACTATAGAAAAGGCAATCTTCGGCGTATTTAAAATTTGCGACAGCAAAAAATTATTTTTTGAAAAATTTACTATGGAAAAGGCAATCCTCGGCGTATTTAAAATTTGCGACAGTAAAAAATTATTTTTTGAAAAATTTACTATAGAAAAGGCAATCCTCGGCGTATTTAAAATTTGCGACAGTAAAAAATTATTTTTTGAAACATTTACTATAGAAAAGGCCATCCTCGGCGTATTTAAAATTTGCGACAGTAAAAAATAATTTTTTGAAAAATTTACTATAGAAAAGGCAATCCTCGGCGTATTTAAAATTTGCGACTGTAAAATATTATTTTTTGACAAATTCACTATAGAAAAGGCAATCCTCGGCGTATTTAAAATTTGCGAGAGTAAAAAATTATTTTTTGAAAAATTTACTACAGAAAAGACAATCCGCGGCGTATTTAAAATTTGCGACAACAAAAAATTATTTTTTGAAAAATTTACTATAGAAAAGGCAATCATCGGCGTATTTAAAATTTGCGACAGTAAAAAATTATTTTTTGAAAAATTTACTATAGAAAAGGCAATCTTCGGCGTATTTAAAATTTGCGACAGCAAAAAATTATTTTTTGAAAAATTTAATATGGAAAAGGCAATCCTCGGCGTATTTAAAATTTGCGACAGTAAAAAATTATTTTTTGAAAAATTTACTATAGAAAAGGCAATCCTCGGCGTATTTAAAATTTGCGACAGTAAAAAATTATTTTTTGAAACATTTACTATGGAAAAGGCCATCCTCGGCGTATTTAAAATTTGCGACAGTAAAAAATTATTTTTTGACAAATTCACTATAGAAAAGGCAATCCTCAGCGTATTTAAAATTTGCGAGAGTAAAAAATTATTTTTTGAAAAATTTACTATAGAAAAGGCAATCTTCGGCGTATTTAAAATTTGCGACAGCAAAAAATTATTTTTTGAAAAATTTACTATGGAAAAGGCAATCCTCGGCGTATTTAAAATTTGCGACAGTAAAAAATTATTTTTTGAAAAATTTACTATAGAAAAGGCAATCCTCGGCGTATTTAAAATTTGCGACAGTAAAAAATTATTTTTTGAAAAATTTACTATAGAAAAGGCAATCCTCGGCGTATTTAAAATTTGCGACAGTAAAAAATTATTTTTTGAGAAATTTACTATGGAAAAGGCAATCCTCGGCGTATTTAAAATTTGCGACAGTAAAAATTATTTTTTGAAAAATTTACTATAGAAAAGGCAATCCTCGGCGTATTTAAAATTTGCGACAGTAAAAAATTATTTTTTGAAAAAATTACTATAGAAAATGCAATACTCGGCGTATTTAAAATTTGGGACAATAAAAAATTATTTTTTGAAAAATTTACTATAGAAAAGGCAATCCTCGGCGTATTTAAAATTTGCGACAGTAAAAAATTATTTTTTGAAAATTTTACTATAGAAAACGCAATCCTCGGCGTATTTAAAATTTGCGACAGTAAAAAATTATTTTTAGAAAAATTTACTATAGAAAAGGAAATCCTCGGCGTATTTAAAATTTGCGACCGTAAAAAATTATTTTTTGAAAAATTTACTATAGAAAAGGCAATCCTCGGCGTATTTAAAATTTGCGACAGTAAAAAATTATTTTTTGAAAAATTTACTATAGAAAAGGCAATCCTCGGCGTATTTAAAATTTGCGACAGTAAAAAATTATTTTTTGAAAAATTTACTATAGAAAAGGCAATCCTCGGCGTATTTAAAATTTGCGACAGTAAAAAATTATTTTTTGAAAAATTTACTGTAGAAAAGGCAATCCTCGGCGTATTTAAAATTTGCGACAGTAAAAAATTATTTTTTGAAAAATTTACTATAGAAAAGGCAATCCTCGGCGTATTTAAAATTTGCGACAGTAAAAAATTATTTTTTGAAAAATTTACTATAGAAAATGCAATCCTCGGCGTATTTAAAATTTGCAACAGTAAAAAATTATTTTTTGAAAAATTTACTATGGAAAAGGCAATCCTCGGCGTATTTAAAATTTGCGACCGTAAAAAATTATTTTTTGAAAAATTTACTATAGAAAAGGCAATCCTCGGCGTATTTAAAATTTGCGACAGTAAAAAATAATTTTTTGAAAAATTTACTATAGAAAAGGCAATCCTCGGCATATTTAAAATTTGCGACAGTAAAAAATTATTTTTTGAAAAATTTACTATAGAAAAGGCAATCCTCGGCGTATTTAAATTTAGCGACAGTAAAAAATTATTTTTTGAAAAATTTACTATAGAAAATGCAATCCTCGGCGTATTTAAAATTTGCGACAATAAAAAATTATTTTTTGAAAAATTTACTATAGAAAAGGCAATCCTCGGCGTATTTAAAATTTGCGACAGTAAAAAATTATTTTTTGAAAAATTTACTATAGAAAAGGCAATCCTCGGCATATTTAAAATTTGCGGCAGTAAAAAATTATTTTTTGAAAAATTTACTGTAGAAAAGGCAATCCTCGGCGTATTTAAAATTTGCGACAGTAAAAAATTATTTTTTGAAAAATTTACTATAGAAAAGGCAATCCTCGGCGTATTTAAAATTTGCGACAGTAAAAAATTATTTTTTGAAAAATTTACTATAGAAAATGCAATCCTCGGCGTATTTAAAATTTGCAACAGTAAAAAATTAATTTTTGAAAAATTTACTATGGAAAAGGCAATCCTCGGCGTATTTAAAATTTGCGACCGTAAAAAATTATTTTTTGAAAAATTTACTATAGAAAAGGCAATCCTCGGCGTATTTAAAATTTGCGACAGTAAAAAATAATTTTTAGAAAAATTTACTATAGAAAAGGCAATCCTCGGCATATTTAAAATTTGCAACAGTAAAAAATTATTTTTTGAAAAATTTACTATAGAAAAGGCAATCCTCGGCGTATTTAAATTTAGCGACAGTAAAAAATTATTTTTTGAAAAATTTACTATAGAAAATGCAATCCTCGGCGTATTTAAAATTTGCGACAATAACAAATTATTTTTTGAAAAATTTACTATAGAAAAGGCAATCCTCGGCGTATTTAAAATTTGCGACAGTAAAAAATTATTTTTTGAAAAATTTACTATAGAAAAGGCAATCTTTGGCGT
The DNA here is from genome assembly GCA_963924295.1 of Dioctria rufipes. Taxonomy (NCBI): domain Eukaryota; kingdom Metazoa; phylum Arthropoda; class Insecta; order Diptera; family Asilidae; genus Dioctria; species Dioctria rufipes. The sequence continues at coordinate 24,490 of CAWUPM010000290.1, forward strand.
ATTTAAAATTTGCGACAGCAAAAAATTATTTTTTGAAAAATTTACTATGGAAAAGGCAATCCTCGGCGTATTTAAAACTTGCGACAGTAAAAAATTATTTTTTGAAAAATTTACTATAGAAAAAGCAATCCTATTCGTATTTAAAATTTGCGACAGTAAAAAATTATTTTTTGAAAAATTTACTATAGAAAAGGCAATCCTCGGCGTATTTAAAATTTGCGACAGTAAAAAATTATTTTTTGAAAAGTTTACTATGGAAAAGGCAATCCTCGGCGTATTTAAAATTTGCGACAGCAAAAAATTATTTTTTGAAAAATTTACTATAGAAAAGGCAAACCTCGGCGTATTTAAAATTTGCGACAATAAATAATTATTTTTTGAAAAATTTACTATAGAAAAGGCAATCCTCGGCGTATTTAAAATTTGCGACAGTAAAAAATTATTTTTTGAAAAATTTACTATAGAAAAGGCAATCTTCGGCGTATTTAAAATTTGCGACAGTAAAAAATTATTTTTTGAAAAATTTACTATAGAAAAGGCAATCCTCGGCGTATTTAAAATTTGCGACAGTAAAAAATTATTTTTTGAAAAATTTACTATAGAAAAGGCAAACCTCGGCGTATTTAAAATTTGCGACAGTAAAAAATTATTTTTTGAAAAATTTACTATAGAAAATGCAATCCTCGGCGTATTTAAAATTTGCGACAACAAAAAATTATTTTTTGAAAAATTTACTATAGAAAAGGCAATCCTCGGCGTATTTAAAATTTGCGACAGTAAAAAATTATTTTTTGAAAAATTTACTATAGAAAAGGCAATCTTCGGCGTATTTAAAATTTGCGACAACAAAAAATTATTTTTTGAAAAATTTACTATGGAAAAGGCAATCCTCGGCGTATTTAAAATTTGCGACAGTAAAAAATTATTTTTGAAAAATTTACTATAGAAAAGGCAATCCTCGGCGTATTTAAAATTTGCGACAGTAAAAAATTATTTTTTGAAACATTTACTATAGAAAAGGCCATCCTCGGCGTATTTAAAATTTGCGACAGTAAAAAATAATTTTTTGAAAAATTTACTATAGAAAAGGCAATCCTCGGCGTATTTAAAATTTGCGACTGTAAAATATTATTTTTTGACAAATTCACTATAGAAAAGGCAATCCTCGGCGTATTTAAATTTGCGAGAGTAAAAAATTATTTTTTGAAAAATTTACTACAGAAAAGACAATCCGCGGCGTATTTAAAATTTGCGACAACAAAAAATTATTTTTTGAAAAATTTACTATAGAAAAGGCAATCATCGGCGTATTTAAAATTTGCGACAGTAAAAAATTATTTTTTGAAAAATTTACTATAGAAAAGGCAATCTTCGGCGTATTTAAAATTTGCGACAGCAAAAAATTATTTTTTGAAAAATTTAATATGGAAAAGGCAATCCTCGGCGTATTTAAAATTTGCGACAGTAAAAAATTATTTTTTGAAAAATTTACTATAGAAAAGGCAATCCTCGGCGTATTTAAAATTTGCGACAGTAAAAAATTATTTTTGAAACATTTACTATGGAAAAGGCCATCCTCGGCGTATTTAAAATTTGCGACAGTAAAAAATTATTTTTTGACAAATTCACTATAGAAAAGGCAATCCTCGGCGTATTTAAAATTTGCGAGAGTAAAAAATTATTTTTTGAAAAATTTACTATAGAAAAGGCAATCTTCGGCGTATTTAAAATTTGCGACAGCAAAAAATTATTTTTTGAAAAATTTACTATGGAAAAGGCAATCCTCGGCGTATTTAAAATTTGCGACAGTAAAAAATTATTTTATGAAAAATTTACTATAGAAAAGGCAATCCTCGGCGTATTTAAAATTTGCGACAGTAAAAAATTATTTTTTGAAAAATTTACTATAGAAAAAGGCAATCCTCGGCGTATTTAAAATTTGCGACAGTAAAAAATTATTTTTTGAAAAATTTACTATGGAAAAGGCAATCCTCGGCGTATTTAAAATTTGCGACAGTAAAAATTATTTTTTGAAAAATTTACTATAGAAAAGGCAATCCTCGGCGTATTTAAAATTTGCGACAGTAAAAAATTATTTTTTGAAAAAATTACTATAGAAAATGCAATACTCGGCGTATTTAAAATTTGGGACAATAAAAAATTATTTTTTGAAAAATTTACTATAGAAAAGGCAATCCTCGGCGTATTTAAAATTTGCGACAGTAAAAATTATTTTTTGAAAATTTTACTATAGAAAAGGCAATCCTCGGCGTATTTAAAATTTGCGACAGTAAAAAATTATTTTTAGAAAAATTTACTATAGAAAAGGAAATCCTCGGCGTATTTAAAATTTGCGAC
>CAWUPM010000291.1:0-30932 GCA_963924295.1 Dioctria rufipes
GAGGGTTGCCTTTTCTATAGTGAATTTTTCAAAAAATAATTTTTTACTGTCGCAAATTTTAAATACGCCGAGGATTGCCTTTTCTATAGTGAATTTGTCAAAAAATAATTTTTTACTGTCGCAAATTTTAAATACGCCGAGGATTGCCTGTTCTATAGTAAATTTTTCAAAAAATAATTTTTTACTGTCGCAAATTTTAAATACGCCGAGGATTGCCTTTTCTATAGTGAATTTGTCAAAAAATTAATTTTTACAGTGGCAAATTTTAAATATACCGATGATTGCCTTTTCTATAGTGAATTTGTCAAAAAATAAATTTTTACAGTGGCAAATTTTAAATATACCGATGATTGCCTTTTCTATAGTGGATTTTTCAAAAATTATTTTTTGCTGTCGCAAATTTTAAATACGCCGAGGATTGCCTTTTCTATAGTAAATTTTTCAAACAATTATTTTTTTCTGTCGCAAATTTTAAATACGGCGAGTATGACCTTTTCTATAGCAAATTTTCCAACAAATTACTTTTACTGTCGCCACGTTTAAATACGCCGAGGATTGCCTTTTCTATAGTAAATTTTTCAAAAAATAATTTTTTGCTTGCGCAAATTTTAAATACGCCGAGGATTGCGTTTTCTATAGTAAATTTTTCAAAACATAATTTTTACTGTCGCAAATTTTAAATACGCCGAGGATTGCCTTTTCTATAGTAAATTTTTCAAAAAATAATTTTTTACTGTCGCAAACTTTAAATACGCCGAGGATTGCCTTTTCTATAGTAAATTTTTCAAAAAATAAATTTTTACTGTGGCAAATTTTAAATATACCGAGGATTGCCTTTTCTATAGTGAATTTGTCAAAAAATAAATTTTTACAGTGGCAAATTTTAAATATACCGATGGTTGCCTTTTCTATAGTGAATTTGTCAAAAAATAAATTTTTACTGTCGCAAATTTTAAATACGCCGAGGATTGCCTTTTCTATAGTAAATTTTTCCAAAAATAATTTTTTACTGTCGCAAATTTTAAATACGCCGGGATTGCCTTTTCTATAGTAAATTTTTCAAAAAATAATTTTTTACTGTCGCAAATTTTAAATACGCCTAGGATTGCCTTTTCTATAGTAAATTTTTCAAAAAATAATTTTTTACTGTCGCAAATTTTAAATGCGCCGGGGATTGCCTTTTCTATAGTAAATTTTTCAAAAAATAATTTTTTACTGTCGCAAATTTTAAATACGCCGAGGATTGCATTTTCTATAGTGAATTTGTAAAAAAAAAAAAAATTTACTGTGGCAAATTTTAAATATACCGAGGCTTGCCTTTTTCTATAGTGAATTTGTCAAAAAATAAATTTTTACAGTGGCAAATTTTAAATATACCGATGATTGCCTTTTCTATAGTGAATTTGTCAAAAAATAATTTTTTACTGTCGCAAATTTTAAATACGCCGAGGGTTGCCTTTTCTATAGTGAATTTTTCAAAAAATAATTTTTTACTGTCGCAAATTTTAAATACGCGAGATTGCCTTTTCTATAGTGAGTTTGTCAAAAAATAATTTTTTACTGTCGCAAATTTTAAATACGCCGAGGATTGCCTGTTCTATAGTAAATTTTTCAAACAATAATTTTTTACTGTCGCAAATTTTAAATACGCCGAGGATTGACTTTTCTATAGTAAATTTTTCAAAAAATAATTTTTTACTGTCGCAAATTTTAAATACGCCGAGGATTGCCTTTTCTATAGTGAATTTGTCAAAAAATAAATTTTGACTGTGGCAAATTTTAAATATACCGAGGATTGCCTTTTCTATAGTGAATTTGTCAAAAAATTAATTTTTACAGTGGCAAATTTTAAATATACCGATGGCTGCCTTTTCTATAGTGAATTTTCAAAAATTATTTTTTGCTGTCGCAAATTTTAAATACGCCGAGGATTGCCTTTTCTATAGTAAATTTTTCAAAAAATAATTTTTTACTGTAGCAAATTTTAAATACCCCGAGGATTGCCTTTTCTATAGTGAATTTGTCAAAATAATATTTTTTACGGTCGCAAATTTTAAATACGCCGAGGATTGCCTTTTCTATAGTAAATTTTTCAAAAAATAATTTTTTACTGTCGCAAATTTTAAATACGCCGAGGATTGCCTTTTCTATAGTAAATTTTTCAAAAAATAATTTTTTACTGTCGCAAATTTTAAATACGCCGAGGATTGCCTTTTCTATAGTAAATTTTTCAAAAAATAATTTTTTACTGTCGCAAATTTTAAATACGCCGAGGATTGCCTTTTCTATAGTGAATTTGTCAAAAAATAAATTTTTACTGTGGAAAATTTTAAATATACCGAGGATTGCATTTTCTATAGTGAATTTGTCAAAAAATAAATTTTTACAGTGGCAAATTTTAAATATACCGATGGTTGCCTTTTCTATAGTGAATTTGTCAAAAAATAAATTTTTACTGTCGCAAATTTTAAATACGCCGAGGATTGCCTTTTCTATAGTAAATTTTTCAAAAAAATAATTTTTTACTGTCGCAAATTTTAAATACGCCGGGGATTGCCTTTTCTATAGTAAATTTTACAAAAAATAATTTTTACTGTCGCAAATTTTAAATACGCCGAGGATTGCCTTTTCTATAGTAAATTTTTCAAAATATAATTTTTTACTGTCGCTAATTTTAAATACGCCGGGGATTGCCTTTTCTATAGTAAATTTTTCAAAAAATAATTTTTTATTGTCGCAAATTTTAAATACGCCGAGGATTGCATTTTCTATAGTGAATTTGTAAAAAAAAAAAAATTTTTACTGTGGCAAATTTTAAATATACCGAGGCTTGCCTTTTCTATAGTGAATTTGTCAAAAAATTAATTTTTACAGTGGCAAATTTTAAATATACCGATGATTGCCTTTTCTATAGTGAATTTGTCAAAAAATAAATTTTTACAGTGGCAAATTTTAAATATACCGATGATTGCCTTTTCTATAGTGAAATTTTCAAAAAATTATTTTTTGCTGTCGCAAATTTTAAATACGCCGAGGATTGCCTTTTCTATAGTAAATTTTTCAAAAAATTATTTTTTACTGTCGAAAATTTTAAATACACCGAGGATTGCCTTTTCTATAGTGAATTTGTCAAATAATATTTCTTACGGTCGCAATTTTAAATACGCCGAGGATTGCCTTTTCTATAGTAAATTTTTCAAAAATACTTTTTTCCTGTCGCAAATTTTAAATACGCCGAGGATTGCCTTTTCTATAGTGAATTTTTCAAAAAATAATTTATTACTGTCGGAAATTTTAAATACGCCGAGGATTGCCTTTTCTATATGCAATTTTTCAAAAAATAATATTTTATTGTCGCAAATTTTAAATACGCCGAGGATTGCCTTTTCTATAGTAAATTTTTCAAAACATAATTTTTTACTGTCGCAAATTTTAAATACGCCGAGGATTGCCTTTTCTATAGTAAATTTTTCAAAAAATAATTTTTTACTGTCGCAAATTTTAAATACGCGAGGATTGCCTTTTCTGTAGTAAATTTTTCAAAAAGAATTTTTTACTGTCGCAAATTTTAAATACGCCGAGGATTGCCTTTTCTATAGTGAATTTGTCAAAAAATAAATATTTACTGTCGCAATTTTAAATGCGCCGAGGATTGCCTTTTCTATAGAAAATTTTTCAAAAAAATAATTTTTTACTGTCGCAAATTTTAAATACGCCGAGGATTGCCTTTTCTATAGTAAATTTTTCAAAAAATTATTTTTTACTGTCGAAATTTTAAATACGCCGAGGATTCCCTTTTCTATAGTAAATTTTTCAAAAAATAATATTTTACTGTCGCAAATTTTAAATAGGCCGCGGATTGGATTTTCTATAGAAAATTTTTCAAAAAATAATTTTTTACTGTCGCAAATTTTAAATACGCCGAGGATTGCATTTTCTATAGTGAATTTGTAAAAAAAGTAAATTTTTACTGTGGAAAATTTTAAATATACCGAGGATTGCCTTTTCTATAGTGAATTTGTCAAAAAATAATTTTTTACTGTCGCAAATTTTAAATACGCCGAGGATTGCCTTTTCTATAGTAAATTTTTCAAAAAATAATTTTTTACTGTCGGAAATTTTAAATACGCCGAGGATAGCCTTTTCTATAGTAAATTTTTCAAAAAATAATTTTTTGCTATCGCAAATTTTAAATACGCCGAGGATTGCGTTTTCTATACTAAATTTTCAAAACATAATTTTTTACTGTCGCAAATTTTAAATACGCCGAGGATTGCCTTTTCTATAGTAAATTTTTCAAAAATAATTTTTTACTGTCGGAAATTTTAAATACGCCGAGGATTGCCTTTTCTATAGTAAATTTTTCAAAAAATAATCTTTTGCTGTCGCAAATTTTAAATACGCCGAGGATTGCGTTTTCTATAGTAAATTTTTCAAAACATAATTTTTTACTGTCGCAAATTTTAAATACGCCGAGGATTGCCTTTTCTACAGTAAATTTTTCAAAAAATAATTTTTTACTGTCGCAAACTTTAAATACGCCGAGGATTGCCTTTTCTATAGTAAATTTTTCAAAAAATAATTTTTTACTGTCGCAAATTTTAAATACGCCGAGGATTGCCTTTTCTATAGTAAATTTTTCAAAAAATAATTTTTTACTGTCGCAAATTTTAAATAAGCCGAGGATTGCCTCTTCTATAGTAAATTTTTCAAAAAATAATTTTTTACTGTCGGAAATTTTAAATACGCCGAGGATTGCCTTTTCTATAGTAAATTTTTCAAAAAATAATTTTTTACTGTCGCAAATTTTAAATACGCCGAGGATTGCCTTTTCTATAGTAAATTTTTCAAAAAATAATATTTTGCTGTCGCAAATTTTAAATACGCCGAGGATTGCGTTTTGTATACTAAATTTTTCAAAACACAATTTTTTACTGTCGCAAATTTTAAATACGCCGAGGATTGCCTTTTCTATAGTAAATTTTTCAAAAAATAATTTTTTACTGTCGCAAATTTTAAATACGCCGAGGATTGCCTTTTCTATTGTAAATTTTAAAAAATATAATTTTTTACTGTCGCAAATTTTACATACGCCGAGGATTGCCTTTTCTATAGTAAATTTTTCAAAAAATAATTTTTTACTGTCGGAAATTTTAAATACGCCGAGGATTGCCTTTTCTATAGTAAATTTTTCAAAAAATAATTTTTTATTGTCGCAAATTTTAAATACGCCGAGGATTGCCTTTTCTATAGTAAATTTTTCAAAAAATAATTTTTTACTGTCGCAAATTTTAAATGCGCCGAGGATTGCCTTTCCTATAGTGAATTTGTAAAAATAATATTTTTTACGGTCGCAAATTTTAAATACGGCGAGGATTGCCTTTTCTATAGTGAATTTGTCAAAAAATAATTTTTTACTGTCGCAAATTTTAAATACGCCGAGGATTGCCTTTTCTATAGTAAATTTTTCAAAAATAATTTTTTACTGTCGGAAATTTTAAATACGCCGAGGATTGCCTTTTCTATAGTAAATTTTTCAAAAAATAATTTTTTGCTGTCGCAAATTTTAAATAGGCCGAGGTTTGCGTTTTCTATAGTGAATTTGTCAAAATAATATTTTTTACGGTCGCAAATTTTAAATACGCCGAGGATTGCCTTTTCTATAGTGAATTTGTCAAAAAATAATTTTTTACTGTCGCAAATTTTAAATACGCCGAGGATTGCCTTTTCTATAGTAAATTTTTCAAAAATAATTTTTTACTGTCGGAATTTTAAATACGCCGAGGATTGCCTTTTCTATAGTAAATTTTTCAAAAAATAATTTTTTGCTGTCGCAAATTTTAAATACGCCGAGGATTGCGTTTTATATAGTAAATTTTTCAAAACATAATTTTTTACTATCACAAATTTTAAATACGCCGAGGATTGCCTTTTCTATAGTAAATTTTTCAAAAAATAATTTTTTACTGTCGCAAACTTTAAATACGCCGAGGATTGCCTTTTCTATAGTAAATTTTTCAAAAAATAATTTTTTACTGTCGCAAATTTTAAATAAGCGAGGATTGCCTTTTCTATAGTAAATTTTTCAAAAAATAATCTTTTACTGTCGGAAATTTTAAATACGCCGAGGATTGCCTTTTCTATAGTAAATTTTTCAAAAATAATTTTTTACTGTCGCAAATTTTAAATACGCCGAGGTTTGCCTTTTCTATAGTAAATTTTTCAAAAAATAATTTTTTACTGTCGCAAATTTTAAATACGCCGAGGATTGCCTTTTCTATAGTAAATTTTTCAAAAATAATATTTTACTGTCGCAAATTTTAAATAGGCCGAGGATTGCCTTTCCTATAGTGAATTTGTCAAAATAATATTTTTTACGGTCGCAAATTTTAAATACGGCGAGGATTGCCTTTTCTATAGTGAATATGTCAAAAAATAATTTTTTACTGTCGCAAATTTTAAATACGCCGAGGATTGCCTTTTCTATAGTAAATTTTTCAAAAATAATTTTTTACTGTCGGAAATTTTAAATACGCCGAGGATTGCCTTTTCTATAGTAAATTTTTCAAAAAATAATTTTTTGCTGTCGCAAATTTTAAATACGCCGAGGATTGCGTTTTCTATAGTAAATTTTTCAAAACATAATTTTTTACTGTCGCAAATTTTAAATACGCCGAGGATTGCCTTTTCTATAGTAAATTTTTCAAAAAATAATTTTTTACTGTCGCAAACTTTAAATACGCCGAGGATTGCCTTTTCTATAGTAAATTTTTCAAAAAATAATTTTTTACTGTCGCAAATTTTAAATACGCCGAGGATTGCCTTTTCTATAGTAAATTTTTCAAAAAATAATTTGTTACTGTCGCAAATTTTAAATAAGCCGAGGATTGCCTCTTCTATAGTAAATTTTTCAAAAAATAATTTTTTACTGTCGGAAATTTTAAATACGCCGAGGATTGCCTTTTCTATAGTAAATTTTTCAAAAAATTATTTTTTACTGTCGCAAATTTTAAATACGCCGAGGATTGCCTTTTCTATAGTAAATTTTTCAAAAAATAATTTTTTGCTGTCGCAAATTTTAAATACGCCGAGGATTGCGTTTTCTATACTAAATTTTTCAAAACATAATTTTTTACTGTCGCAAATTTTAAATACGCCGAGGATTGCCTTTTCTATAGTAAATTTTTCAAAAAATAATTTTTTACTGTCGCAAATTTTAAATACGCCGAGGATTGCCTTTTCTATTGTAAATTTTTCAAAAAATAATTTTTTACTGTCGCAAATTTTAAATACTCCGAGGATTGCCTTTTCTATAGTAAATTTTTCAAAAAATAATTTTTTATTGTCGCAAATTTTAAATACGCCGAGGATTGCCTTTTCTATAGTAAATTTTTCAAAAAATTGTCTTTTACTGTCGCAAATTTTACATACGCCGAGGATTGCCTTTTCTATAGTAAATTTTTCAAAAAATAATTTTTTACTGTCGGAAATTTTAAATACGCCGAGGATTGCCTTTTCTATAGTAAATTTTTCAAAAAATTATTTTTTATTGTCGCAAATTTTAAATACGCCGAGGATTGCCTTTTCTATAGTAAATTTTTCAAAAAATAATTTTTTACTGTCGCAAATTTTAAATGCGCCGAGGATTGCCTTTCCTATAGTGAATTTGTCAAAATAATATTTTTTACGGTCGCAAATTTTAAATACGGCGAGGATTGCCTTTTCTATAGTGAATTTGTCAAAAAATAATTTTTTACTGTCGCAAATTTTAAATACGCCGAGGATTGCCTTTTCTATAGTAAATTTTTCAAAAATAATTTTTTACTGTCGAAAATTTTAAATACGCCGAGGATTGCCTTTTCTATAGTAAATTTTTCAAAAAATAATTTTTTGCTGTCGCAAATTTTAAATAGGCCGAGGATTGCGTTTTCTAATAGTAAATTTTTCAAAACATAATTTTTTACTGTCGCAAATTTTAAATAAGCCGAGGATTGCCTTTTCTATAGTAAATTTTTCAAAAAATAGTTTTTTACTGTCGCAAACTTTAAATACGCCGAGGATTGCCTTTTCTATAGTAAATTTTTCAAAAAATAATTTTTTACTGTCGCAAATTTTAAATACGCCGAGTATTGCCTTTTCTATAGTAAATTTTTCAAAAAATAATTTTTTACTGTCGCAAATTTTAAATACGCCGAGGATTGCCTTTTCTATAGAAAATTTTTCAAAAAATAATTTTTTATTGTCGCAAATTTTAAATACGCCGAGGATTGCCTTTTCTATAGTAAATTTTTCAAAAAATAATCTTTTACTGTCGAAAATTTTAAATACGCCGAGGATTGCCTTTTCTATAGTAAATTTTTCAAAAAATAATTTTTTACTGTCGGAAATTTTAAATACGCCGAGGATTGCCTTTTCTATAGTAAATTTTTCAAAAAATAATTTTTTATTGTCGCGAATTTTAAATACGCCGAGGATTGCCTTTTCTATAGTAAATTTTTCAAAAAATAATTTTTTACTGTCGCAAATTTTAAATGCGCCGAGGATTGCCTTTCCTATAGTGAATTTGTCACAATAATATTTTTTACGGTCGCAAATTTTAAATACGGCGAGGATTGCCTTTTCTATAGTGAATTTGTCAAAAAATAATTTTTTACTGTCGCAAATTTTAAATACGCCGAGGATTGCCTTTTCTATAGTAAAGTTTTCAAAAATAATTTTTTACTGTCGGAAATTTTAAATACGCCGAGGATTGCCATTTCTATAGTAAATTTTTCAAAAAATAATTTTTTGCTGTCGCAAATTTTAAATACGCCGAGGATTGCGTTTTCTATAGTAAATTTTTCAAAACATAATTTTTTACTGTCGCAAATTTTAAATACGCCGAGGATTGCGTTTTCTATAGTAAATTTTTCAAAACATAATATTTTACTGTCGCAAATTTTAAATACGCCGAGGATTGCCTTTTCTATAGTAAATTTTTCAAAAAATAATTTTTTGCTGTCGCAAATTTTAAATACGCCGAGGATTGCGTTTTCTATAGTAAATTTTTCAAAACATAATTTTTTACTGTCGCAAATTTTAAATACGCCGAGGATTGCCTTTTCTATAGTAAATTTTTCAAAAAATTATTTTTTACTGTCGCAAATTTTAAATACGCCGAGATTTGCCTTTTCTATAGTAAATTTTCCGAAAAATAATTTTTTACTGTCGCAAATTTTAAATACGCCGAGGATTGCCTTTTCTATAGTAAATTTTTCAAAAAATAATATTTTACTGTCGCAAATTTTAAATAGGCCGGGAATTGCCTTTTCTATAGTAAATTTTTCAAAAAATTATTTTTTACTGTCGCAAATTTTAAATACGCCGAAGATTGCATTTTCTATAGTGAATTTGTAAAAAAAGTAAGTTTTTATTGTGGCAAATTTTAAATATACCGAGGATTGCCTTTTTTATAGTGAATTTGCCAAAAAATAATTTTTTACTGTCGCAAATTTTAAATACGCCGAGGATTGCCTTTTCTAAAGTAAATTTTTCAAAAAATAATTTTCTACTGTCGCAAATTTTAAATACGCCGAGGATTGCCTTTTCTATAGTAAATTTTCCAAAAAATATGCTGTCGCAAATTTTAAATACGCCGAGGATTGCGTTGTCTATAGTAAATTTTTCAAAACATAATTTTTTACTGTCGCAAATTTTAAATACGCCGAGGATTGCCTTTTCTATAGTAAATTTTTCAAAAAATAATTTTTTACTGTCGCAAATTTTAAATACGCCGAGGATTGCGTTTTCTATAGTAAATTTTTCAAAACATAATTTTTTACTGTCGCAAATTTTAAACACGCCGAGGATTGCCTTTTCTATAGTAAATTTTTCAAAAAATAATTTTTTACTGTCGCAAATTTTAAATACGCCGAGGATTGCCTTTTCTATAGTAAATTTTTCAAAAAATAATATTTTACTGTCGCAAATTTTAAATAGGCCGGGAATTGCCTTTTCTATAGTAAATTTTTCAAAAAATTATTTTTTACTGTCGCAAATTTTAAATACGCCGAGGATTGCATTTTCTATAGTGAATTTGTAAAAAAAGTAAGTTTTTATTGTGGCAAATTTTAAATATACCGAGGATTGCCTTTTTTATAGTGAATTTGCCAAAAAATAATTTTTTACTGTCGCAAATTTTAAATACGCCGAGGATTGCCTTTTCTATAGTAAATTTTTCAAAAAATAATTTTTTACTGTCGTAAATTTGAAACACGCCGAGGATTGCCTTTTCTATAGTAAATTTTTCAAAAAATAATTTTTTGCTGTCGCAAATTTTAAATACGCCGAGGATTGCCTTTTCTATAGTAAATTTTTCAAAAAATAATTTTTTACTGTCGCAAATTTTAAATACTCCGATGATTGCCTTTTCTATAGTAAATTTTTCAAAAAATAATTTTTTACTGTCACAAATTTTAAATACGCCGAGGATTGCCTTTTCTAAAGTAAATTTTTCAAAAAATAATTTTCTACTGTCGCAAATTTTAAATACGCCGAGGATTGCCTTTTCTATAGTAAATTTTCCAAAAAATATGCTGTCGCAAATTTTAAATACGCCGAGGATTGCGTTGTCTATAGTAAATTTTTCAAAACATAATTTTTTACTGTCGCAAATTTTAAATACGCCGAGGATTGCCTTTTCTATAGTAAATTTTTCAAAAAATAATTTTTTACTGTCGCAAATTTTAAATACGCCGAGGATTGCGTTTTCTATAGTAAATTTTTCAAAACATAATTTTTTACTGTCGCAAATTTTAAATACGCCGAGGATTGCCTTTTCTATAGTAAATTTTTCAAAAATAATTTTTTACTGTCGCAAATTTTTAATACGCCGAGGATTGCCTTTTCTATAGTAAATTTTTCAAAAAATAATTTTTAACTGTCGCAAATTTTAAATACGCCGAGGATTGCCTTTTCTATAGTAAATTTTTCAAAAAATAATTTTTTATTGTCGCAAATTTTAAATACGCCGAGGATTGCCTTTTCTATAGTAAATATTTCAAAAAATAATTTTTTACTGTCGCAAATTTTAAATACGCCGAGGATTGCCTTTTCTATAGTAAATTTTTCAAAAAATAATTTTTTACTGTCGGAAATTTTAAATACGCCGAGGATTGCCTTTTCTATAGTAAATTTTTCAAAAAATAATTTTTTATTGTCGCAAATTTTAAATACGCCGAGGATTGCCTTTTCTATAGTAAATTTTTCAAAAAATAATTTTTTATTGTCGCAAATTTTAAATACGCCGAGGATTGCCTTTTCTAAAGTAAATTTTTCAAAAAATTATTTTTTACTGTCGCAAATTTTAAATGCGCCGAGGATTGCCTTTCCTATAGTGAATTTGTCAAAATAATATTTTTTACGGTAGCAAATTTTAAATACGGCGAGGATTGCCTTTTCTATAGTGAATTTGTCAAAAAATAAATTTTTACAGTAGCAAATTTTAAATACGCCGAGGATTGCCTTTTCTATAGTAAATTTTTCAAAAAATAATTTTTTACTGTCGCAAATTTTAAATACGCCGATGATTGCCTTTTCTATAGTAAATTTTTCAAAAAATAATTTTTTACTGTCACAAATTTTAAATACGCCGAGGTTTGCCTTTTCTAAAGTAAATTTTTCAAAAAATAATTTTCTACTGTCGCAAATTTTAAATACGCCGAGGATTGCCTTTTCTATAGTAAATTTTCCAAAAAATATGCTGTCGCAAATTTTAAATACGCCGAGGATTGCGTTGTCTATAGTAAATTTTTCAAAACATAATTTTTTACTGTCGCAAATTTTAAATACGCCGAGGATTGCCTTTTCTATAGTAAATTTTTCAAAAAATAATTTTTTACTGTCGCAAATTTTAAATACGACCAGGATTGCCTTTTTTATAGTAAATTTTCCAAAAAATATTTTTTTACTGTCGCAAATTTTAAATACGCAGAGGATTGCCTTTTCTATAGTGAATTTGTCAAAGATATATTTTTTATGGTCGCAAATTTTAAATACGCCGAGGATTGCCTTTTCTATAGTGAATTTGTCAAAAAAAAAAATTTTTCCAGTGGCAAATTTTAATTATACCGATGATTGCCTTTTCTATAGTGAATTTTTCAAAAAATTATTTTTGCTGTCGCAAATTTTAAATACGCCGAGGATTGCCTTTTCTATAGTAAATTTTTCAAAAAATTATTTTTTACTGTCACAAATTTTAAATACGCCGAGGATTGCCTTTGCTGTAGTAAATTTCTCAAAAAATTATTTTTTACGGTCGCAAATTTTTAATACGCCGAGGATTGCCTTTTCTATAGTAAATTTTTCAAAAAATAATTTTTTACCGTCGCAAATTTTAAATACGCCGAGGTTTGCCTTTTCCATAGTAAATTTTTCAAAAAATAATTTTTTACTGTCGCAAATTTTAAATACGCCGAAGATTGCCTTTTCTATAGTAAATTTTTCAAAAAATAATTTTTTACTGTCGCTAATTTTAAATATGCCGAGAATTGCCTTTTCTATAGTGAATTTGTCAAAAAATAAATTTTTACTGTCGCAAATTTTAAATACGCCGAGGATTGCCTTTTCTATAGTAAATTTTTCAAAAAATAATTTTTTACTGTCGCAAATTTTAAATACGCCGAGGATTGCCTTTTCTATAGTGAATTTTTCAAAAATAATTTTTTACTGTCGCAAATTTTAAATACGCCGAGGATTGCCTTTTCTATAGTAAATTTTTCAAAAAATAATTTTTTACTGTCGCAAATTTTAAATACGCCGAGGATTGCCTTTTCTATAGTAAATTTTTCAAAAAATAATTTTTTACTGTCGCAAATTTTAAATACGTCGAGGATTGCCTTTTCTATAGTGAATGTGTCAAAAAATAAATTTTTACTGTGGCAAATTTTAAATATACCGAGGATTGCCTTTTCTATAGTGAATTTGTCAAAAAATAAATTTTTACAGTGGCAAATTTTAAATATACCGATGGTTGCCTTTTCTATAGTGAATTTTCAAAAAATTATTTTTTGCTGTCGCAAATTTTAAATACGCCGAGGATTGCCTTTTCTATAGTAAATTTTCAAAAAATAATTTTTACTGTCGCAAATTTTAAATACCCCGAGGATTGCCTTTTCTATAGTGAATTTGTCAAAATAATATTTTTTACGGTCGCAAATTTTAAATACGCCGAGGATTGCCTTTTCTATAATAAATTTTTCAAAAAATAATTTTTTATTGTCGCAAATTTTAAATAAGCCGAGGATTGCCTTTTCTATAGTAAATTTTTCAAAAAATAATTTTTTACTGTCGCAAATTTTAAATACGCCGAGAATTGCCTTTTCTATAGTAAATTTTGCAAAAAATAATTTTTTACTGTCGCAAATTTTAAATACACCGGGGATTGCCTTTTCTATAGTAAACTTTTCAAAAAATAATTTTTTACTGTCGCAAATTCTAAATACGCCGAGGATGGCCTTTTCTATAGTAGATTTTTCAAAAAATAATTTTTTACTGTCGCAAATTTTAAATACGCCGAGGATTGCCTTTTCTATAGTAAATTTTTCAAAAAATAATTTTTTACTGTCGCAAATTTTAAATACGCCGAGGATTGCCTTTTCTATAGTAAATTTTTCAAAAAATAATTTTTTACTGTCGCAAATTTTATATACGCCGAGGATTGCCTTTTCTATAGTGAATTTGTCAAAATAATATTTTTTACGGTCGCAAATTTTAAATACACCGGGGATTGCCTTTTCTATAGTAAACTTTTCAAAAAATAATTTTTTACTGTCGCAAATTCTAAATACGCCGAGGATGGCCTTTTCTATAGTAGATTTTTCAAAAAATAATTTTTTACTGTCGCAAATTTTAAATACGCCGAGGATTGCCTTTTCTATAGTAAATTTTTCAAAAAATAATTTTTTACTGTCGCAAATTTTAAATACGCCGAGGTTTGCAATTTCTATAGTGAATTTGTCAAAATAATATTTTTTACGGTCGCAAATTTTAAATACGCCGAGGATTGCCTTTTCTATAGTGAATTTTTCAAAAAATAATTTTTTACTGTCGCAAATTTTACATACGCCGAGGATTGCCTTTTCTATAGTGAATTTGTCAAAATAATATTTTTTACGGTCGCAAATTTTAAATACTCCGAGGTTTGCCTTTTCTATAGTGAATTTGTCAAAAAATAATTTTTTACTATCGCAAATTTTAAATACTCCGAGGTTTGCCTTTTCTATAGTGAATTTTTCAAAAAATAATTTTTTACTGTCGCAAATTTTACATACGCCGAGGATTGCCTTTTCTATAGTGAATTTGTCAAAATAATATTTTTTACGGTCGCAAATTTTAAATACTCCGAGGTTTGCCTTTTCTATAGTGAATTTGTCAAAAAATAATTTTTTACTATCGCAAATTTTAAATACGACGAGGATTGCCTTTTCTATAGTGAATTTGTCAAAAAATAATTTTTTACTGTCGCAAATTTTAAATACGACGAGGATTGCCTTTTCTATAGTAAATTTTTCAAAAAATAATTTTTTACTCTCGCAAATTTTAAATACGCCGAGGATTGCCTTTTCTATAGTAAATTTTTCAAAAAATAATTTTTTACTGTCGCACATTTTAAATACGCCGAGGATTGCCTTATCTATAGTGAATTTGTCAAAAAATAAATTTTGACTGTTGCAAATTTTAAATATACCGAGGATTGCCGTTTCTATAGTGAATTTGTCAAAAAATTAATTTTTACAGTGGCAAATTTTAAATATACCGATGGCTGCCTTTTCTATAGTGAATTTTCAAAAAATTATTTTTTGCTGTCGCAAATTTTAAATACGCCGAGGATTGCCTTTTCTATAGTAAATTTTTCAAAAAATTATTTTTTACTGTCGCAAATTTTAAATACGCCTAGGATTGCCTTTTCTATAGTAAATTTTTCAAAAAATAATTTTTCACTGTCGCAAATTTTAAATACGCCGAGGATTGCCTTTTCTATAGTAAATTTTTCAAAAAATAATTTTTTACTGTCGCTAATTTTAAATACGCCGAGGATTGCCTTTTCTATAGTGAATTTGTCAAATAATAAATTTTTACTGTCGCAAATTTTAAATACGCCGAGGATTGCCTTTTCTATAGTGAATTTGTCAAAATAATATTTTTTACGGTCGCAAATTTTAAAAACGCCGAGGATTGCCTTTTCTATAGTAAATTTTTCAAAAAATCATTTTTTACTGTCGCAAATTTTAAATACGCCGAGGATTGCCTTTTCTATAGCAAATTTTTCAAAAAATAATTTTTTACTGTCGCAAATTTTATATACGCCGAGGATTGCCTTTTCCATAGTAAATTTTTCAAAAAATTATTTTTTACTGTCGCAAATTTTAAATACGCCGAGGATTGCCTTTTCTATAGTAAATTTTTCAAAAAATAATTTTTTACTGTCGCAAATTTTAAATACGCCGAGGTTTGCAATTTCTATAGTGAATTTGTCAAAAAATAAATTTTTTCTCTCGCATATTTTAAATACGCCGAGGATTGCCTTTTCTATAGTAAATTTTTCAAAAAATAATTTTTTACTGTCGCAAATTTTAAATACGCCGAGGACTGCCTTTTCAATAGTGAATTTGTCAAAATAATATTTTTTACTGTCGCAAATTTTAAATACGCCGAGGATTGCCTTTTCTGTAGTGAATTTGTCAAAAAATAATTTTTTACTGTCGCAAATTTTAAATATACCGAGGATTGCCTTTTCTATAGTGAATTTGTCAAAATAATATTTTTTACGGTCGCAAATTTTAAATACGCCGAGGATTGCCTTTTCTATAGTGAATTTGTCAAAAAATAATTTTTTACTGTCGCAAATTTTAAATACGCCGAGGATTGCCTTTTCTATAGTGAATTTTTCAAAAAATAATTTTTTACTGTCGCAAATTTTAAATACGCCGAGGATTGCCTTTTCTATAGTGAATTTGTCAAAAAATAATTTTTTACTGTCGCAAATTTTAAATACGCCGAGGATTGCCTTTTCTATAGTAAATTTTTCAAAAAATAATTTTTTACTGTCGCAAATTTTAAATACGCCGAGGATTGCCTTTTCTATAGTAAATTTTTCAAAAAATAATTTTTTACTGTCGCAAATTTTAAATACGCCGAGGATTGCCTTTTCTATAGTGAATTTGTCAAAAAATAAATTTTGACTGTGGCAAATTTTAAATATACCGAGGATTGCCTTTTCTATAGTGAATTGGTAAAAAAATTAATTTTTACAGTATCAAATTTTAAATATACCGATGGCTGCCTTTTCTATAGTGAATTTTCAAAAAATTATTTTTTGCTGTCGCAAATTTTAAATACGCCGAGGATTGCCTTTTCTATAGTAAATTTTACAAAAAATTATTTTTTACTGTCGCAAATTTTAAATACCCCGAGGATTGCCTTTTCTATAGTGAATTTGTCAAAATAATATTTTTTACGGTCGCAAATTTTAAATACGCCGAGGATTGCCTTTTCTATAGTAAATTTTTCAAAAAATAATTTTTTACTGTCGCAAATTTTAAATACGCCGAGGATTGCCTTTTCTATAGTAAATTTTTCAAAAAATAATTTTTCACTGTCGCAAATTTTAAATACGCCGAGGATTGCCTTTTCTATAGTAAATTTTTCAAAAAATAATTTTTTACTGTCGCTAATTTTAAATACGCCGAGGATTGCCTTTTCTATAGTGAATTTGTCAAAAAATAAATTTTGACTGTGGCAAATTTTAAATATACCGAGGATTGCCTTTTCTATAGTGAATTTGTCAAAAAATTAATTTTTACAGTGGCAAATTTTAAATATACCGATGGCTGCCTTTTCTATAGTGAATTTTCAAAAAATTATTTTTTGCTGTCGCAAATTTTAAATACGCCGAGGATTGCCTTTTCTATAGTAAATTTTACAAAAAATAATTTTTTACTGTCGCAAATTTTAAATACCCCGAGGATTGCCTTTTCTATAGTGAATTTGTCAAAAAATAATTTTTTACTGTCGCAAATTTTAAATACGCCGAGGATTGCCTTTCCTATAGTGAATTTGTCAGAAAATAATTTTTTACTGTCGCAAATTTTAAATACGCCGAGGATTGCCTTTTCTATAGTAAATTTTTCAAAAAATAATTTTTTACTGTCGCAAATTTTAAATACGCCGAGGATTGCCTTTTCTATAGTAAATTTTTCAAAAATAATTTTTTACTGTCGCAAATTTTAAATACGCCGAGGATTGCTTTTCTATAGTGAATTTGTCAAAAAATAAATTTTGACTGTGGCAAATTTTAAATATACCGAGGATTGCCTTTTCTATAGTGAATTTGTCAAAAAATTAATTTTTACAGTGGCAAATTTTAAATATACCGATGGCTGCCTTTTCTATAGTGAATTTTCAAAAAATTATTTTTTACTGTCGCAAATTTTAAATACCCCGAGGATTGCCTTTTCTATATTGAATTTGTCAAAATAATATTTTTCACGGTCGCAAATTTTAAATACGCCGAGGATTGCCTTTTCTATAGTAAATTTTTCAAAAAATAATTTTTTACTGTCGCAAATTTTAAATACGCCGAGGATTGCCTTTTCTATAGTAAATTTTTCAAAAAATAATTTTTCACTGTCGCAAATTTTAAATACGCCGAGGATTGCCTTTTCTATAGTGAATTTTTCAAAAAATAATTTTTTACTGTCGCAAATTTTAAATACGCCGAGGATTGCCTTTTCTATAGTGAATTTGTCAAAAAATAATTTTTTACTGTGGCAAATTTTAAATACGCCGAGGATTGCCTTTTCTATAGTAAATTTTTCAAAAAATAATTTTTTACTGTCGCAAATTTTAAATACGCCGAGGATTGCCTTTTCTATAGTAAATTTTTCAAAAAATAATTTTTTACTGTCGCAAATTTTAAATACGCCGAGGATTGCCTTTTCTATAGTGAATTTGTCAAAAAATAAATTTTGACTGTGGCAAATTTTAAATATACCGAGGATTGCCTTTTCTATAGTGAATTGGTAAAAAAATTAATTTTTACAGTATCAAATATTAAATATACCGATGGCTGCCTTTTGTATAGTGAATTTTCAAAAAATTATTTTTTGCTGTCGCAAATTTTAAATACGCCGAGGATTGCCTTTTCTATAGTAAATTTTACAAAAAATAATTTTTTACTGTCGCAAATTTTAAATACCCCGAGGATTGCCTTTTCTATAGTGAATTTGTCAAAATAATATTTTTTACGGTCGCAAATTTTAAATACGCCGGGGATTGCCATTTCTATAGTAAATTTTTCAAAAAATAATTTTTTACTGTCGCAAATTTTAAATACGCCGAGGATTGCTTTTCTATAGTAAATTTTTCAAAAAATAATTTTTCACTGTCGCAAATTTTAAATACGCCGAGGATTGCCTTTTCTATAGTAAATTTTTCAAAAAATAATTTTTTACTGTCGCTAATTTTAAATACGCCGAGGATTGCCTTTTCTATAGTGAATTTGTCAAAAAATAAATTTTGACTGTGGCAAATTTTAAATATACCGAGGATTGCCTTTTCTATAGTGAATTTGTCAAAAAATTAATTTTTACAGTGGCAAATTTTAAATATACCGATGGCTGCCTTTTCTATAGTGAATTTTCAAAAAATTATTTTTTGCTGTCGCAAATTTTAAATACGCCGAGGATTGCCTTTTCTATAGTAAATTTTACAAAAAATAATTTTTTACTGTCGCAAATTTTAAACACCCCGAGGATTGCCTTTTCTATAGTGAATTTTTCAAAATAATATTTTTTACGGTCGCAAATTTTAAATACGCCGAGGATTGCCTTTTCTATAGCAAATTTTTCAAAAAATAATTTTTTACTGTCGCAAATTTTAAATACGCCGAGGATTGCCTTTTCTATAGTAAATTTTTCACAAAATAATTTTTTACTGTCGCAAATTTTAAATACGCCGAGGATTGCCTTTTCTATAGTGAATTTGTCAAAACATAATTTTTTACTGTCGCAAATTTTAAATACGCCGAGGATTGCCTTTTCTATAGCAAATTTTTCAAAAAATAATTTTTTACTGTCGCAAATTTTAAATACGCCGAGGATTGCCTTTTCTATAGTGAATTTTTCAAAAAATAATTTTTTACTGTCGCAAATTTTAAATACGCCGAGGATTGCCTTTTCTATAGTAAATTTTTCACAAAATAATTTTTTACTGTCGCAAATTTTAAATACGCCGAGGATTGCCTTTTCTATAGTGAATTTGTAAAAAAATAATTTTTTACTGTCGCAAATTTTAAATACGCCGAGGATTGCCTTTCCTATAGTGAATTTGTCAAAAAATAATTTTTTACTGTCGCAAATTTTAAATACGCCGAGGATTGCCTTTTCTATAGTAAATTTTTCAAAAAATAATTTTTTACTGTCGCAAATTTTAAATACGCCGAGGATTGCCTTTTCTATAGTAAATTTTTCAAAAAATAATTTTTTACTGTCGCAAATTTTAAATACGCCGAGGATTGCTTTTCTATAGTGAATTTGTCAAAAAATAAATTTTGACTGTGGCAAATTTTAAATATACCGAGGATTGCCTTTTCTATAGTGAATTTGTCAAAAAATTAATTTTTACAGTGGCAAATTTTAAATATACCGATGGCTGCCTTTTCTATAGTGAATTTTCAAAAAATTATTTTTTACTGTCGCAAATTTTAAATACCCCGAGGATTGCCTTTTCTATAGTGAATTTTTCAAAAAATAATTTTTTACTGTCGCAAATTTTAAATACGCCGAGGATTGCCTTTTCTATAGTGAATTTGTCAAAAAATAAATTTTGACTGTGGCAAATTTTAAATATACCGAGGATTGCCTTTTCTATAGTGAATTGGTAAAAAAATTAATTTTTACAGTGGCAAATTTTAAATACGCCGAGGACTGCCTTTTCTATAGTGAATTTGTCAAAATAATATTTTTTACTGTCGCAAATTTTAAATACGCCGAGGATTGCCTTTTCTATAGTGAATTTGTCAAAAAATAATTTTTTACTGTCGCAAATTTTAAATATACCGAGGATTGCCTTTTCTATAGTGAATTTGTCAAAATAATATTTTTTACGGTCGCAAATTTTAAATACGCCGAGGATTGCCTTTTCTATAGTGAATTTGTCAAAAAATAATCTTTTACTGTCGCAAATTTTAAATACGCCGAGGATTGCCTTTTCTATAGTGAATTTTTCAAAAAATAATTTTTTACTGTCGCAAATTATAAATACGCCGAGGATTGCCTTTTCTATAGTGAATTTGTCAAAAAATAATTTTTTACTGTCGCAAATTTTAAATACGCCGAGGATTGCCTTTTCTATAGTAAATTTTTCAAAAAATAATTTTTTACTGTCGCAAATTTTAAATACGCCGAGGATTGCCTTTTCTATAGTAAATTTTTCAAAAAATAATTTTTTACTGTCGCAAATTTTAAATACGCCGAGGATTGCCTTTTCTATAGTGAATTTGTAAAAAAATAAATTTTGACTGTGGCAAATTTTAAATATACCGAGGATTGCCTTTTCTATAGTGAATTGGTAAAAAAATTAATTTTTACAGTATCAAATTTTAAATATACCGATGGCTGCCTTTTCTATAGTGAATTTTCAAAAAATTATTTTTTGCTGTCGCAAATTTTAAATACGCCGAGGATTGCCTTTTCTATAGTAAATTTTACAAAAAATTATTTTTTACTGTCGCAAATTTTAAATACCCCGAGGATTGCCTTTTCTATAGTGAATTTGTCAAAATAATATTTTTTACGGTCGCAAATTTTAAATACGCCGAGGATTGCCTTTTCTATAGTAAATTTTTCAAAAAATAATTTTTTACTGTCGCAAATTTTAAATACGCCGAGGATTGCCTTTTCTATAGTAAATTTTTCAAAAAATAATTTTTCACTGTCGCAAATTTTAAATACGCCGAGGATTGCCTTTTCTATAGTAAATTTTTCAAAAAATAATTTTTTACTGTCGCTAATTTTAAATACGCCGAGGATTGCCTTTTCTATAGTGAATTTGTCAAAAAATAAATTTTGACTGTGGCAAATTTTAAATATACCGAGGATTGCCTTTTCTATAGTGAATTTGTCAAAAAATTAATTTTTACAGTGGCAAATTTTAAATATACCGATGGCTGCCTTTTCTATAGTGAATTTTCAAAAAATTATTTTTTGCTGTCGCAAATTTTAAATACGCCGAGGATTGCCTTTTCTATAGTAAATTTTTCAAAAAATAATTTTTTACTGTCGCAAATTTTAAATACGCCGAGGATTGCCTTTTCTATAGTGAATTTGTCAAAAAATAAATTTTGACTGTGGCAAATTTTAAATATACCGAGGATTGCCTTTTCTATAGTGAATTGGTAAAAAAATTAATTTTTACAGTATCAAATTTTAAATATACCGATGGCTGCCTTTTCTATAGTGAATTTTCAAAAAATTATTTTTTGCTGTCGCAAATTTTAAATACGCCGAGGATTGCCTTTTCTATAGTAAATTTTACAAAAAATAATTTTTTACTGTCGCAAATTTTAAATACCCCGAGGATTGCCTTTTCTATACTTAATTTGTCAAAATAATATTTTTTACGGTCGCAAATTTTAAATACGCCGAGGATTGCCTTTTCTATAGTAAATTTTTCAAAAAATAATTTTTTACTGTCGCAAATTTTAAATACGCCGAGGATTGCCTTTTCTATAGTAAATTTTTCAAAAAATTATTTTTCACTGTCGCAAATTTTAAATACGCCGAGGATTGCCTTTTCTATAGTAAATTTTTCAAAAAATAATTTTTTACTATCGCTAATTTTAAATACGCCGAGGATTGCCTTTTCTATAGTGAATTTGTCAAAAAATAAATTTTGACTGTGGCAAATTTTAAATATACCGAGGATTGCCTTTTCTATAGTGAATTTGTCAAAAAATTAATTTTTACAGTGGCAAATTTTAAATATACCGATGGCTGCCTTTTCTATAGTGAATTTTCAAAAAATTATTTTTTGCTGTCGCAAATTTTAAATACGCCGAGGATTGCCTTTTCTATAGTAAATTTTACAAAAAATAATTTTTTACTGTCGCAAATTTTAAATACCCCGAGGATTGCCTTTTCTATAGTGAATTTGTCAAAAAATAATTTTTTACTGTCGCAAATTTTAAATACGCCGAGGATTGCCTTTCTTATAGTGAATTTGTCAAAAAATAATTTTTTACTGTCGCAAATTTTAAATACGCCGAGGATTGCCTTTTCTATAGTAAATTTTTCAAAAAATAATTTTTTACTGTCGCAAATTTTAAATACGCCGAGGATTGCCTTTTCTATAGTAAATTTTTCAAAAAATACTTTTTACTGTCGCAAATTTTAAATACGCCGAGGATTGCTTTCCTATAGTGAATTTGTCAAAAAATTAATTTTGACTGTGGCAAATTTTAAATATACCGAGGATTGCCTTTTCTATAGTGAATTTGTCAAAAAATTAATTTTTACAGTGGCAAATTTTAAATATACCGATGGCTGCCTTTTCTATAGTGAATTTTCAAAAAATTATTTTTTACTGTCGCAAATTTTAAATACCCCGAGGATTGCCTTTTCTATAGTGAATTTGTCAAAATAATATTTTTCACGGTCGCAAATTTTAAATACGCCGAGGATTGCCTTTTCTATAGTAAATTTTTCAAAAAATAATTTTTTACTGTCGCAAATTTTAAATACGCCGAGGATTGCCTTTTCTATAGTAAATTTTTCAAAAAATAATTTTTCACTGTCGCAAATTTTAAATACGCCGAGGATTGCCTTTTCTATAGTGAATTTTTCAAAAAATAATTTTTTACTGTCGCAAATTTTAAATACGCCGAGGATTGCCTTTTCTATAGTGAATTTGTCAAAAAATAATTTTTTACTGTCGCAAATTTTAAATACGCCGAGGATTGCCTTTTCTATAGTAAATTTTTCAAAAAATAATTTTTTACTGTCGCAAATTTTAAATACGCCGAGGATTGCCTTTTCTATAGTAAATTTTTCAAAAAATAATTTTTTACTGTCGCAAATTTTAAATACGCCGAGGATTGCCTTTTCTATAGTGAATTTGTCAAAAAATAAATTTTGACTGTGGCAAATTTTAAATATACCGAGGATTGCCTTTTCTATAGTGAATTGGTAAAAAAATTAATTTTTACAGTATCAAATTTTAAATATACCGATGGCTGCCTTTTGTATAGTGAATTTTCAAAAAATTATTTTTTGCTGTCGCAAATTTTAAATACGCCGAGGATTTCCTTTTCTATAGTAAATTTTACAAAAAATAATTTTTTACTGTCGCAAATTTTAAATACCCCGAGGATTGCCTTTTCTATAGTGAATTTGTCAAAATAATATTTTTTACGGTCGCAAATTTTAAATACGCCGAGGATTGCCATTTCTATAGCAAATTTTTCAAAAAATAATTTTTACCTGTCGCAAATTTTAAATACGCCGAGGATTGCCTTTTCTATAGTAAATTTTTCAAAAAATAATTTTTCACTGTCGCAAATTTTAAATACGCCGAGGATTGCCTTTTCTATAGTAAATTTTTCAAAAAATAATTTTTTACTGTCGCTAATTTTAAATACGCCGAGGATTGCCTTTTCTATAGTGAATTTGTCAAAAAATAAATTTTGACTGTGGCAAATTTTAAATATACCGAGGATTGCCTTTTCTATAGTGAATTTGTCAAAAAATTAATTTTTACAGTGGCAAATTTTAAATATACCGATGGCTGCCTTTTCTATAGTGAATTTTCAAAAAATTATTTTTTGCTGTCGCAAATTTTAAATACGCCGAGGATTGCCTTTTCTATAGTAAATTTTACAAAAAATAATTTTTTACTGTCGCAAATTTTAAACACCCCGAGGATTGCCTTTTCTATAGTGAATTTTTCAAAATAATATTTTTTACGGTCGCAAATTTTAAATACGCCGAGGATTGCCTTTTCTATAGCAAATTTTTCAAAAAATAATTTTTTACTGTCGCAAATTTTAAATACGCCGAGGATTGCCTTTTCTATAGTAAATTTTTCACAAAATAATTTTTTACTGTCACAAATTTTAAATACGCCGAGGATTGCCTTTTCTATAGTGAATTTGTCAAAACATAATTTTTTACTGTCGCAAATTTTAAATACGCCGAGGATTGCCTTTTCTATAGCAAATTTTTCAAAAAATAATTTTTTACTGTCGCAAATTTTAAATACGCCGAGGATTGCCTTTTCTATAGTGAATTTTTCAAAAAATAATTTTTTACTGTCGCAAATTTTAAATACGCCGAGGATTGCCTTTTCTATAGTAAATTTTTCACAAAATAATTTTTTACTGTCGCAAATTTTAAATACGCCGAGGATTGCCTTTTCTATAGTGAATTTGTAAAAAAATAATTTTTTACTGTCGCAAATTTTAAATACGCCGAGGATTGCCTTTCCTATAGTGAATTTGTCAAAAAATAATTTTTTACTGTCGCAAATTTTAAATACGCCGAGGATTGCCTTTTCTATAGTAAATTTTTCAAAAAATAATTTTTTACTGTCGCAAATTTTAAATACGCCGAGGATTGCCTTTTCTATAGTAAATTTTTCAAAAAATAATTTTTTACTGTCGCAAATTTTAAATACGCCGAGGATTGCTTTTCTATAGTGAATTTGTCAAAAAATAAATTTTGACTGTGGCAAATTTTAAATATACCGAGGATTGCCTTTTCTATAGTGAATTTGTCAAAAAATTAATTTTTACAGTGGCAAATTTTAAATATACCGATGGCTGCCTTTTCTATAGTGAATTTTCAAAAAATTATTTTTTACTGTCGCAAATTTTAAATACCCCGAGGATTGCCTTTTCTATAGTGAATTTTTCAAAAAATAATTTTTTACTGTCGCAAATTTTAAATACGCCGAGGATTGCCTTTTCTATAGTGAATTTGTCAAAAAATAAATTTTGACTGTGGCAAATTTTAAATATACCGAGGATTGCCTTTTCTATAGTGAATTGGTAAAAAAATTAATTTTTACAGTGGCAAATTTTAAATACGCCGAGGACTGCCTTTTCTATAGTGAATTTGTCAAAATAATATTTTTTACTGTCGCAAATTTTAAATACGCCGAGGATTGCCTTTTCTATAGTGAATTTGTCAAAAAATAATTTTTTACTGTCGCAAATTTTAAATATACCGAGGATTGCCTTTTCTATAGTGAATTTGTCAAAATAATATTTTTTACGGTCGCAAATTTTAAATACGCCGAGGATTGCCTTTTCTATAGTGAATTTGTCAAAAAATAATTTTTTACTGTCGCAAATTTTAAATACGCCGAGGATTGCCTTTTCTATAGTGAATTTTTCAAAAAATAATTTTTTACTGTCGCAAATTTTAAATACGCCGAGGATTGCCTTTTCTATAGTGAATTTGTCAAAAAATAATTTTTTACTGTCGCAAATTTTAAATACGCCGAGGATTGCCTTTTCTATAGTAAATTTTTCAAAAAATAATTTTTTACTGTCGCAAATTTTAAATACGCCGAGGATTGCCTTTTCTATAGTAAATTTTTCAAAAAATAATTTTTTACTGTCGCAAATTTTAAATACGCCGAGGATTGCCTTTTCTATAGTGAATTTGTCAAAAAATAAATTTTGACTGTGGCAAATTTTAAATATACCGAGGATTGCCTTTTCTATAGTGAATTGGTAAAAAAATTAATTTTTACAGTATCAAATTTTAAATATACCGATGGCTGCCTTTTCTATAGTGAATTTTCAAAAAATTATTTTTTGCTGTCGCAAATTTTAAATACGCCGAGGATTGCCTTTTCTATAGTAAATTTTACAATAAATTATTTTTTACTGTCGCAAATTTTAAATACCCCGAGGATTGCCTTTTCTATAGTGAATTTGTCAAAATAATATTTTTTACGGTCGCAAATTTTAAATACGCCGAGGATTGCCTTTTCTATAGTAAATTTTTCAAAAAATAATTTTTTACTGTCGCAAATTTTAAATACGCCGAGGATTGCCTTTTCTATAGTAAATTTTTCAAAAAATAATTTTTCACTGTCGCAAATTTTAAATACGCCGAGGATTGCCTTTTCTATAGTAAATTTTTCAAAAAATAATTTTTTACTGTCGCTAATTTTAAATACGCCGAGGATTGCCTTTTCTATAGTGAATTTGTCAAAAAATAAATTTTGACTGTGGCAAATTTTAAATATACCGAGGATTGCCTTTTCTATAGTGAATTTGTCAAAAAATTAATTTTTACAGTGGCAAATTTTAAATATACCGATGGCTGCCTTTTCTATAGTGAATTTTCAAAAAATTATTTTTTGCTGTCGCAAATTTTAAATACGCCGAGGATTGCCTTTTCTATAGTAAATTTTACAAAAAATAATTTTTTACTGTCGCAAATTTTAAATACCCCGAGGATTGCCTTTTCTATAGTGAATTTGTCAAAAATTAATTTTTTACTGTCGCAAATTTTAAATACGCCGAGGATTGCCTTTCCTATAGTGAATTTGTCAAAAAATAATTTTTTACTGTCGCAAATTTTAAATACGCCGAGGATTGCCTTTTCTATAGTAAATTTTTCAAAAAATAATTTTTTACTGTCGCAAATTTTAAAAACGCCGAGGATTGCCTTTTCTATAGTAAATTTTTCAAAAAATAATTTTTTACTGTCGCAAATTTTAAATACGCCGAGGATTGCTTTTCTATAGTGAATTTGTCAAAAAATAAATTTTGACTGTGGCAAATTTGAAATATACCGAGGATTGCCTTTTCTATAGTGAATTTGTCAAGAAATTAATTTTTACAGTGGCAAATTTTAAATATACCGATGGCTGCCTTTTCTATAGTGAATTTTCAAAAAATTATTTTTTACTGTCGCAAATTTTAAATACCCCGAGGATTGCCTTTTCTATAGTGAATTTGTCAAAATAATATTTTTCACGGTCGCAAATTTTAAATACGCCGAGGATTGCCTTTTCTATAGTAAATTTTTCAAAAAATAATTTTTTACTGTCGCAAATTTTAAATACGCCGAGGATTGCCTTTTCTATAGTAAATTTTTCAAAAAATAATTTTTCACTGTCGCAAATTTTAAATACGCCGAGGATTGCCTTTTCTATAGTGAATTTTTCAAAAAATAATTTTTTACTGTCGCAAATTTTAAATACGCCGAGGATTGCCTTTTCTATAGTGAATTTGTCAAAAAATAATTTTTTACTGTCGCAAATTTTAAATACGCCGAGGATTGCCTTTTCTATAGTAAATTTTTCAAAAAATAATTTTTTACTGTCGCAAATTTTAAATACGCCGAGGATTGCCTTTTCTATAGTAAATTTTTCAAAAAATAATTTTTTACTGTCGCAAATTTTAAATACGCCGAGGATTGCCTTTTCTATAGTGAATTTGTCAAAAAATAAATTTTGACTGTGGCAAATTTTAAATATACCGAGGATTGCCTTTTCTATAGTGAATTGGTAAAAAAATTAATTTTTACAGTATCAAATTTTAAATATACCGATGGCTGCCTTTTCTATAGTGAATTTTCAAAAAATTATTTTTTGCTGTCGCAAATTTTAAATACGCCGAGGATTGCCTTTTCTATAGTAAATTTTACAAAAAATAATTTTTTACTGTCGCAAATTTTAAATACCCCGAGGATTGCCTTTTCTATAGTGAATTTGTCAAAATAATATTTTTTACGGTCGCAAATTTTAAATACGCCGAGGATTGCCATTTCTATAGTAAATTTTTCAAAAAATAATTTTTTACTGTCGCAAATTTTAAATACGCCGAGGATTGCCTTTTCTATAGTAAATTTTTCAAAAAATAATTTTTCACTGTCGCAAATTTTAAATACGCCGAGGATTGCCTTTTCTATAGTAAATTTTTCAAAAATAATTTTTTACTGTCGCTAATTTTAAATACGCCGAGGATTGCCTTTTCTATAGTGAATTTGTCAAAAATAAATTTTGACTGTGGCAAATTTTAAATATACCGAGGATTGCCTTTTCTATAGTGAATTTGTCAAAAAATTAATTTTTACAGTGGCAAATTTTAAATATACCGATGGCTGCCTTTTCTATAGTGAATTTTCAAAAAATTATTTTTTGCTGTCGCAAATTTTAAATACGCCGAGGATTGCCTTTTCTATAGTAAATTTTACAAAAAAATAATTTTTTACTGTCGCAAATTTTAAACACCCCGAGGATTGCCTTTTCTATAGTGAATTTGTCAAAATAATATTTTTTACGGTCGCAAATTTTAAATACGCCGAGGATTGCCTTTTCTATAGCAAATTTTTCAAAAAATAATTTTTTACTGTCGCAAATTTTAAATACGCCGAGGATTGCCTTTTCTATAGTAAATTTTTCACAAAATAATTTTTTACTGTCGCAAATTTTAAATACGCGGAGGATTGCCTTTTCTATAGTGAATTTGTCAAAAAATAATTTTTTACTGTCGCAAATTTTAAATACGCCGAGGATTGCCTTTTCTATAGCAAATTTTTCAAAAAATAATTTTTTACTGTCGCAAATTTTAAATACGCCGAGGATTGCCTTTTCTATAGTGAATTTTTCAAAAAATAATTTTTTACTGTCGCAAATTTTAAATACGCCGAGGATTGCCTTTTCTATAGTAAATTTTTCACAAAATAATTTTTTACTGTCGCAAATTTTAAATACGCCGAGGATTGCCTTTTCTATAGTGAATTTGTCAAAAAATAATTTTTTACTGTCGCAAATTTTAAATACGCCGAGGATTGCCTTTTCTATAGCAAATTTTTCAAAAAATAATTTTTTACTGTCGCAAATTTTAAATACGCCCAGGATTGCCTTTTCTATAGTGAATTTTTCAAAAAATAATTTTTTACTGTCGCAAATTTTAAATACGCCGAGGATTGCCTTTTCTATAGTGAATTTGTCAAAAAATAATTTTTTACTGTCGCAAAATTTAAATACGCCGAGGATTGCCTTTTCTATAGTAAATTTTTCAAAAAATAATTTTTTACTGTCGCAAATTTTAAATACGCCGAGGATTGCCTTTTCTATAGTAAATTTTTCAAAAAATAATTTTTTACTGTCGCAAATTTTAAATACGCCGAGGATTGCTTTTCTATAGTGAATTTGTCAAAAAATAAATTTTGACTGTGGCAAATTTTAAATATACCGAGGATTGCCTTTTCTATAGTGAATTTGTCAAAAAATTAATTTTTACAGTGGCAAATTTAAATATACCGATGGCTGCCTTTTCTATAGTGAATTTTCAAAAAATTATTTTTTGCTGTCGCAAATTTTAAATACGCCGAGGATTGCCTTTTCTATAGTAAATTTTACAAAAAATAATTTTTTACTGTCGCAAATTTTAAATACGCCGAGGATTGCCTTTTCTATAGTAAATTTTTCAAAAAATAATTTTTCACTGTCGCAAATTTTAAATACGCCGAGGATTGCCTTTTCTATAGTAAATTTTTCAAAAAATAATTTTTTACTGTCGCTAATTTTAAATACGCCGAGGATTGCCTTTTCTATAGTAAATTTTTCAAAAAATAATTTTTTACTGTCGCAAATTTTAAATACGCCGAGGATTGCCTTTTCTATAGTAAATTTTTCAAAAAATAATTTTTCACTGTCGCAAATTTTAAATACGCCGAGGATTGCCTTTTCTATAGTAAATTTTTCAAAAAATAATTTTTTATTGTCGCTAATTTTAAATACGCCGAGGATTGCCTTTCCTATAGTGAATTTGTCAAAAAATAAATTTTGACTGTGGCAAATTTTAAATATACCGAGGATTGCCTTTTCTATAGTGAATTTGTCAAAAAATTAATTTTTACAGTGGCAAATTTCAAATATACCGATGGCTGCCTTTTCTATAGTGAATTTTCAAAAAATTATTTTTTGCTGTCGCAAATTTTAAATACGCCGAGGATTGCCTTTTCTATAGTAAATTTTACAAAAAATAATTTTTTACTGTCGCAAATTTTAAACACCCCGAGGATTGCCTTTTCTATAGTGAATTTGTCAAAATAATATTTTTTATGGTCGCAAATTTTAAATACGCCGAGGATTGCCTTTTCTATAGCAAATTTTTCAAAAAATAATTTTTTACTGTCGCAAATTTTAAATACGCCGAGGATTGCCTTTTCTATAGTAAATTTTTCACAAAATAATTTTTTACTGTCGCAAATTTTAAATACGCCGAGGATTGCCTTTTCTATAGTGAATTTGTCAAAAAATAATTTTTTACTGTCGCAAATTTTAAATACGCCGAGGATTGCCTTTTCTATAGCAAATTTTTCAAAAAATAATTTTTTACTGTCGCAAATTTTAAATACGCCGAGGATTGCCTTTTCTATAGTGAATTTTTCGAAAAATAATTTTTTACTGTCGCAAATTTTAAATACGCCGAGGATTGCCTTTTCTATAGTAAATTTTTCACAAAATAATTTTTTACTGTCGCAAATTTTAAATACGCCGAGGATTGCCTTTTCTATAGTGAATTTGTCAAAAAATAATATTTTACTGTCGCAAATTTTAAATACGCCGAGGATTGCCTTTTCTATAGCAAATTTTTCAAAAAATAATTTTTTACTGTCGCAAATTTTAAATACGCCGAGGATTGCCTTTTCTATAGTGAATTTTTCAAAAAATAATTTTTTACTGTCGCAAATTTTAAATACGCCGAGGATTGCCTTTTCTATAGTGAATTAGTCAAAAAATAATTTTTTACTGTCGCAAATTTTAAATACGCCGAGGGTTGCCTTTTCTATAGTAAATTTTTCAAAAAATAATTTTTTACTGTCGCAAATTTTAAATACGCCGAGGATTGCCTTTTCTATAGTAAA